>LUCH01001783.1:0-10863 GCA_013368495.1 Paragonimus heterotremus
CATTTTGACTTAGCCTTTACGTCACTCCTCAACACACTCGGCTGTAATCGAATTCGCACGACAACTTATCATCCGGCAGCCAACGGGTTAGTTGAACGTTTTCATAGGCAGCTGAAAAGTTCGTTATCCGCCAGTAACAACCCTTCGTGGCACGAGGTTCTGCCATTAGTTTTGCTGAGTATCCGAAACACGATAAAGACCGACCTGCATACCACCCCCGCCCAGTTAGTCTATGGGTGCTCCTTGCGTTTACCCGGAGAGATGGTTGCCCCACGCACAACGGGACCCATCAACTTCGCGGATTACGGCGAGCGGTTGGCCCAGCACATGAAAAGAACTCCGACCGACCCCACCAAGGGAACAGACGACACCAGCGTACGTAGATCCTCGTCTGTCAACTTGTTCTCACATTTTGGTGCGTGCGGTTAGTCTTCGACGACCCTTACACCCGCCGTATACAGGCCCATTTCGCGTACTCACGCGCTACGATAAGACTTTCGTGTTGGGACGCAAGTGTGAACGCGAGGTTGTCTCTTTTAAAGACTGAAGCCAGCGTTTCTAGAGGTATCTGATGTTAACATGGATTCGCGACCAACAACGTCCTCAACAGCTAGTGCATCACTTAACATGGGTACAGCCCCGGTTTCGGTTACGACTCCATCTGCGTCGACGGAGCCAAGTCTCCAGAACAGATGTGGTCGAGAGTTACGAAGGCCGGTGAGATTCGCAGACTATGTGGACGTCCGGCGTATCTAGTTTTTTTTTAAATTTACTATCGTTCCATGTTCTTAACGAGTTAACTTTTGATGGCTCAACTGACAGCGAAGCTGTTAGCAAGATTTATTTCTCTTAGAAACAAACAACAAATGAAAAAATGAAACACTGCATGCTTCTGGACATCATTGACGCAGAACGCCGGGGAAGTTATCGCGTTCCGTTAATAAATACTGTATATTCCAGATAATGAGTGTAAACCGGGACGCCAAGGACGCGGGAAAACACGAAATTCTGCGAGGCCGACGATGGACGTGAACAAGTCAACGATCCCACGAAGCCGATCATAACTGGAATGTCCCCAATTCTCCGAGTGGCCTACGATTATTAACCTTCCAGACCGTGCTCCCCTGGACCACTTTCAATTGTTCTCCCTTGTTCTTTCACCGGCCGTAGACGCGAGCTGTGTGGCAGGAGTGAATCGGGCCATTCATGCTCGTGTCAACGGTTCCAGTTAACTGAAACACTGCAATACTGTCAAAGTCAAAACCATGGTTGTCTTCTGGGGGGAGCTCTGTAGCGACCTTATTCGTTATTTTCAATTATGTTAGAGCTACGAGTGCCATTTGCACTCTTTCTGTTTCCTACTTTTGTATGCACTTAAACATTTGTTTGAACGAGTAGAAGTACCCACAAGTTCCCCGCGAACTCGAACGTACGACCCCACTCCGTGCATGCTTGTCGCTTCGCTCCGTTATCGCTTCCTATTTGTATCCGTTTATTCTCGCGCTGACTTCCCAAGTCAACAATACACTCTTAGTCTACTCGCTGTATTATTATCAACCGATTATCGTCGGTTTGGTCGATCCTGTAGTTACCAAGGAACACGACTATTTTATACAGAAACTTTAAAACAATGCATAAATGACTACCATCAATTGCCTCATTTACCGTTACGGCTTCAGGAAGCTTGATGGGATCCAAAGCCGATGCACTGGCGACGTTCGGTTCCACCACATTTTGCAGTGAATTTTCATTACAACCTAATTCACATTTTAGATAACATTTGAAAAACAATCCATCACACCGGGAAGTGGAACACCAAGTCTAACCGTGTATGAACATTCATTCCTGTGATCCCACCTTGACGCTCGTCCACAACCGAAACACTTATTCTGCTGCATGAACCTCCTGCACTTTCGGTAGATGGTGGACACCGAACGACGATCTTTTATTTTCTGTGTGATGTAATCCATTGGTTATATTGCGAAATAACATGCAATAATGTGATGATAACAAATAATGCATCACGGAAACCTACCGCCACTTCAAATCAACCAACACGGAGCTCAAGTAATTGTGTGAAAGTGATGCATTAAAGCAAAACAAAAAGAGAAACATCTTAGCACATAGACACCAGCGTGCACAACAGCCATGAAGACATCACCAGAGGTATCCATCATGGGATAATTTCGTGTACTTAACATAAAAACGCACTCAAATACAAAGCCCCATTTTACCCCATTAAAATTGGGGCTGTGTGCTGCTTGGGATAGTTTCGGCCGATCAGTCTCACCAGCATCCCCTGCAAGGTAATGGAGCGCCTGTCAAAACGCGCCATTCTTAAGCATTTCTTCTCGAATAAACTTTTCCTTCTACCCAGCAAGGCTTTTTCCTCGACCGGTCATGTATAACAAATATGCTTATCTTCCTGGATAGCCTGAAAGACGCCAGAGACAATGACCATACATCCGATGCTATCTTTTTAGACTTTGCTAAAGCCTTCGATCGCGTCCCACACGGTCCCCTTGTGCATGATCTAGAAGCTTATGGGATCCAAGGACAGGTTCTGCATTGGATTACGTGTTTGCTTGATAACAGGACTTATAAGGTAAAAACCGGATTACACCTTTCTCCTTCTCCGATCTCCGCTGGAATTCCTGAAGGACCCGTGCTCGATCCGTTGTTGTTTCTAATATACATTAATAACCTTCCCGACCTTATTTCCAGCAATATCCCTCTTTATGCTGATGAGTTAAAAATCTGGGATGCTTTTGATCCCAGTACATTGCGGATTGACCTCGACCGTATTAAAAGCTGGTCAGAAGAGTGGCGTCTCTCTCTGAGCGACAGTAAGTATGCATACGTGTTGCTTGGAGGAAACTCGGGAAACCTATTCGTGATACATGGTGCACAAAGTTTAACAGATGTCACGGAAGTTGACCCTGAAAAGAACTTATGGATTTGGCTGTCGACTAGTTTGTCCTTTTGGTATTGGTATGTTCGCCGAGCTTGGCATTTAGGTTGCAAACGTTTCATCACTAAACGAGTTGACATCATCAGTGCGTAGGCGTTTTAGCGTATGGATTTCCAACGTGAGCTAAAACACTTACGCACTGATGATGTCACCTCGTTTGGCGATGAAACGTTTGCAACCTAAATGCCAAGCTCGGCGAAAACATCAATACAAAAACCATCAGCGCGAGCTACGAACAGCACCACCACTGTTCACAAATATTAGTTTTTCCTTTTCTTATCACCACCGGATGGCCGCCAAAAATGGATTTGTGACCCTTGGGATGATAAAAAGAGCGATTTCCAGAATAGACTGGCATGCTTTTTAGTCGCACTACGAGATCTATATGAGACCATTGCTCGAGCACGCAAATCAGATCGTGATCACCGGTTTGAAGAAGGACATACTCGCCATCGAGCGTGCCCAGCGAGTAGCCACTAAAATGGTCACTGGTTTGCGGCATTTCTCTTACGAGTCTCGTCTTGAAATTCACGGTCTTTATCCACTTAAATTTCGAAGACTTACGCAATTTTTCTTTAACACAGGACTCACGCACCAGTTCTTTACAACGGTAGTTGATAACAGTCGAAGGGTCACGACAAGAAGCTTTGAAATCCTCGACCCCGGTTCATTCTTAGGCAACAGTTCTCTTGCAATTTTATCAACCATTAAAACGACCTTCCATTGGAGGTTGTTAGGTGTTCTCCTAGGGACTGCTTCAGAGTGTTATTAGATTCTCACTTACTTAAGAAGTTGTTAAATTAGAATTTTACTCTGCTTTGCTAGATTAATATTTTACTCTGTTCTCAGTATTTTCTGTTACCCCCAAAGGCGGTGCTACATTCTGTTTTCAATGACTGCCTCTTACGCCAACAGAAAACCGCTGATATCGAAACGGACAAACTAATTGGATCCGGGTGACTTGGGTCTCAAACACCGAACCCGTGAACAAACTGCTAAAAAAGGAGAAAGAGACGGTTACCATCCTGGTCACTCTACTACCACACCATATCCGTAAATAATTCTGGTTGTTGGTTAGCCAGAAATTGCTGGTTAAAGATCGGCACGGGTTGCAGGGCCATCCGCTCACGATTCTCAAGCAACAACCGGGGTGACTTCACTCCGTAGGTAGCCTGTTTCGACGCCGAACTCTATAACACCACACTAGGTCAAGATACCTAAATGTACATCGTCCAATAGGAATGTACACACGCGTGGGCGTGGACAAACTGCGAATGATGTGCAGAACGACTGGCCTCCAAAACAGTGGTGATAGTTCATTGTCATTTCGTCAGTGACATGCGCGGAATTGGTGAATGGGATGTAGTATTGGGATGTGTGTGTGAAAGTATGCGTATACATGGATGTATACGTCCTTTCAAAGTGGTTCGCCTTTCATCAATTATTTCAATCTGAAAATAGCAAATTTGTGAAATCTGTGAATTTTGACAGTTCGTCCAATGATTAGTGAGACGGAACTGTAAAATACTCCTTTTTATCCCACGGGGTAAGCTACTAAGGAAGGCATTTTTGTACTGCGTTCCAATGTAGCCATCGTTTCACCCTCTCACGCGGCGCGTAACGTGACAAGCCCATGACTAAATGACGATCAATGCCCAACCTGTGCATGCACACCCACAAATCCATCAGCCCGAAAAACTTCATCCACATCGGTATGCACGCACGCAGGCACACGTGGTCACCACCCGCACCATCAGGCAATTAGAACGCTCCAACTGGATAAGATTCAGTGCGGTGAATACTGTAGTGGATCTAAATGCCACATACATATCCGGTGTGAAAACGAAATCAAAAGTGATGAAAAATGAAAGCAACTGACTCACTGTAGTTCGTGAAGGTGCGTCGTTTAGAGTTCCACCACATGGAATGAAGTATACAAATGATGCAATCTGTCGTATGGTTCCTGAGTAATCTGGAAGGCCACAACTGAGATCATTCTGATGACAGATAACTGAGGAAATTTGCCGCAATAACCGGTTGAATCCGCAACCTTCTAACTCCCCAAAATCTGTTTACTAACAATGCTGAACGCAGGGAGAACGCAAGGCTCGTGACCCTAGAAGTGGCGATTTGTATTTATTGATTATTGATTAATTCGATTAGTTTGGTTTAAACGTGGGCTGTACATGTGCAGTTGACGAAAGTTGAAAGCATGCATAACAATGAGAATTAAGAGATAGGAAATACTATACAAAACGCTACAGAACTCTCCTCTAAAGCGTTAGTTTGAGTATGAAGAATCTCGAAGAGCAGATGAAGGACATTACTCGGAGTAGTCCACAAAACGGACAAGAGGTTTGTGCGGTCGTCCACAACGTGTTTATGTTGGAGGGAATGGAAGAATTGCACGTTCTCAGTAGGAACAGTGGAGTCTGCGTGTTCGTGAGGGTTGTGAGATGGATTGGATCGGGAAAGTTGGATGGGAGGAGGAGGTAGTCACAGCCAAAGTAGGCGGAGGCA
Organism: Paragonimus heterotremus; assembly: GCA_013368495.1. Classification (NCBI taxonomy): domain Eukaryota; kingdom Metazoa; phylum Platyhelminthes; class Trematoda; order Plagiorchiida; family Troglotrematidae; genus Paragonimus; species Paragonimus heterotremus. Next base: position 5,492 of record LUCH01001783.1, read on the forward strand.
AGTCTGCAGGGTCCGCAAAGGTCACTTTTGAGCAGTCGACCCTTACTGAATCGCGAGTGCCGTTACGGTTGATGATGGTATACTTATCTCTGCGTTCGAGCAATCCAAACGGGCCGTCATAGGGTGGCTAGAGGGACTTCTTTTGTGCGTCAGCTCTGATAAACACGAAGAGGCAAGCGCGCAAGTCTTCGTGTACTGGGGTCTGCCTCGGAGTGGTCTTCGTTGGGGTTGGCTATAACATACTCATGTGTAGTTTCAGAGGTGCGATGTATGACGTTCGGTCTATCTCGCCGGCGGTTCCAGAACCCGTAACTATTTCACCTGGCAGGCGTAAGGTGGCACCATAGACGAGTTCAGCCGGAGTGCGGCCGATGTCTTCTTTGACGGTGTAACGGATGCCAAGCAAAATGAGTGGTAGGTTTTCCGACCAGTTTGAGCCAGATGTTGTAGCAAGGATAGCGGCTTCAATTTGGCGGTGAAAAAGTTCCACTAGACCGTTTTATTCTGGATGATAGGCAGTTGTTCGGAAGTATTCACAGCCGAGTAAGTGCCGCTGGTCGCGGGATAGCGTGGATGTGAACTGGTAACCGCGGTCAGTAGTGATGTCGGCTGGCACTTTAAAAGAGGATACCCAAGTTTCCACAAACGTCCGCGCGATTTTCTCGGCTGAGATGTCGCATATGGGCGTTGCTTACGGCCATCGTGTGAAACGATCAATGCACGTCAACAAATGTGTGAAGCCGTTAGGAGGTGGAAGTAGGCATACAATGTCAATGTGGATGAGCCTGTAGCGGGCGACAGGTACACTAAAAAGTGCCAAGTGTGGTGGGGATGTGGCGGTGTACCTTACTTTACTGGCAGGACAGACAATGTTTGGCCCATTCACGTAGGTCCTTGCGCATGTCTGATCAGACAAAACGGTCGGTGATTAGCCTGATAGTGGACCGGATGCTAGGATGGGTGATAGAGTGGAAGTGGCTGAGTGTTTCGCCGGTAACGAATGGGGACATAGGGTCGTGGTTTACCGGTCGAGTTGTCACAGTATATTTTGGAGTCGCACTGCAGGAGTGGAAGTTGAACAAACTTCAGAGATTTGTGAGAGTGAATTTGACTGAATTCATCATCGTTTTGTTGTGCCGCCGCTGTGGCCTCTAAATCAATGGGAAATGTTGATAAGTGATTAATGTGTGTGCGAGATAAAGCATCTGCGACTAGGTTGTTAGGACCATCTATGTGGTGGATGTCCGTCGTAAATTGTGAGAGAAAGTCTAAGTGGCGTGTTTCTCTCGGAAAGTAGCTGTCTGGGGAGGTGTTGAAAGCGTGTGTTAGCAGCTTGTAGTCCGTGAGAATGGCAAGTTGACGTCCTTCCAACACATGTCGGAAATGTTTGACCGCAAGATACGTAGCTAGAAATTCTCCGCCGAAGGTGCCATACCTCGTTTGGGCAGGTTGTAACTTTCAGGAGAAAAAGGAAAGCGGTCGGATTTAATTGCCGATAACTTGTTGCAGGACCGCGCCGACAGCAGACTGGGAAGCGTCGGTCTTTAGAACTAGCCGTGTATGTTCGCCAGTGCTCAAGTAGCCTTGAGGTGTGACGTTTGCTACAGCCTGCTTAACGGAATTGAAAGCGGCGGTGACTTCTAGAGTGAAGACGGAATGTTTGGGGTTGTTTTGCAGCAAATCAGCCAATGGTTTGAGCATGTCAGAGCAATTAGGGATTAACCGACAATGGTAATTGACAATCCCCAAAAATCGACGGAGGCTTTTGATAGACTGGGGCAGCGGATAATGTAAAATGGCGTTGGATTTCTCCGGTAGCGGTCTGATGCACTCTTTGTCGATGCGATGACTGGGAAAGCCAATGGAAGAGGCGTTGAAGATGCATTTCATTGTGTTGAGACTGACGCCGTAGTGATTTAAACGCTCAAAGACAGATTTCAGGTGACACAGATGCTACTGCTCATTTCTGCTGGCAATCTGTATGTCATCGATGTAGACAACCACAAAGTCCGGTCCACGTAGGACTTGATCGATGGAGCGTTGAAATGTTTGCGCGGCATTCCTGAGGTCAAAGAGCACACGAACGAATTCAGATGGGCCAAGTGGAGTTGTGATCGCTGTTTTAGCGATGCCATCGGGGGCCACAGGAATCTGGGTGATATAACCTGACTAGATCTATTTTGGAAAATATCATTTTTTCAAACAAGCCGATGGAGAAGTCATGGATGTGCGGGATGGGATAACGATCCGGCACATTAGCGTTGTTCAGCGCTCGGTAGTCGCCGCGTGGTCTCCAATCTCCCGCCGTCTTCTTGGGGACCATGTGTGAAGGCGATAACCACGAGCTGTTTGAAGGAAGAATGATTCCGAGCCACAGCATTTCCGCAAATTCCTCTTTGGTGATCTCCAGTTTCTCTAGATGCATCCGGCGTGGACGCGCGAAGGTGGGTGGTTATATGGTGAAGATGTGTTGAAGAACATCATGTTTCGGCGTCCTGGTATTGGCTGTTGGTTGGCAGATTCCGGTAAATTGTTTCAGCAGCACCGTATACTGATCGACCTCTGGTAAAGCCGTTCGAATTTATAAGGCGCTTGTTTCGATAAAGGCTAACGTAACAAATTAAGCTGCCGTGTTATTGGCGCCACTTTTGTTTTCGATTGTGCAAGTCGTGTGCATATCTACTGGGCCTTTGGCTCACGACTGTTTCCTTTGTTTCCTTTCACAGGACTATCGTTGGAACCCTTACCTAAGTAGAAAGATGTCCCCCGGTGTCTCCACTTTGCTAAATTTGGTTAACAAGTGTAACTGTTACACGAAGCCAGAAAGTCTGGCTTCCTGTAACACTAGTTATTATTGAGTGCAAGTATATTTTTCATTTATATCAAAAACCTCCTCATATCGGCTCACAATTTGCTACTTTATGATATTAATGATTGTTTTTCAAAGTTGCGAGCAATAACTATCAAAGAAGGAATACATCACCATAATGCCCACTAAATTTGAAATAACAGGTTCCGTTTAACCACTTCGCCAGAGTAGAAAGAAGACATATATTGTGATATGTTAACATTTAATTTACTCTAGTCAGTCGCAAACGTGAAACGTGCAAGTTGAACGCATCACAGAGATAAGGACAAACAGGGATTAGGCACACACGCAAGCACACTAACTATTACATAATCACGACCATGGAAACGCGATAGGTTGCTTCAACCACTTCTGTGTACACAACCTCGGCTGGTGAGTTTGGATGAACACCACTTCACAAAAAGCTAATAGCTTCGGGTTTCGAATGCGTAACAGTAACTTGAATGGGCCTAATGGGTCAACTTGGTGACCTGTTGTCACGAGATGTTTGGCAATCGATGACGTTGGGTTTTGAGCCGTCAGTGCAACAGGTTGAGGCTGGTGCATCATGTGTTGTTTCAACCATTTCGGATTGTGTTTGGCGACTTGCTGAGATAGTTGTCGATCTGCTCTGCCCATGTAAACGTCATTGCAACTGCAAGTGAACGTGGGAGGCAGAAGAGTTCGGCAAACTACACTCGCGATTGCGGGGAACTAGTCCTCTGGTGGTTTGAAATAAGCGCAACTGCGCAGCCGCATACGTTCGAGCCAGAGCAGACTTTAATTTGTGTTTTATGTCGTTGGCTAAATGGCCATCTTTGAATGGCAAGAATAAGAAAACATCCTTCTTTTGAGCTGTCAATATGGGCTGAGTGCTCTTCTTCATCGTATTATGTGTCCCGATGAATTTGTTCGGGTATCCGTTTGCTAATAACGTTGGTCTCAGCAATTCCCGTTCCATCTAAAGTGTATCGGAGGTGCAAATACGTCTTGCTCTATGAAACAGTGTCTTAACCAAACCCCGTTTGTATACAATAGGAGCAAAGCTGGAAAACTGAAGATATTGACCACTCCAAGTCGCTTTGCGGTGAACTGAGCGCTGTAACGTGTCATCCGAAAGTCTAGTAACGAGCACATCCAAAAAAGCTAAACTACTGTTCGATTCCACTTAGTGAGATGAAGATAAGTTGGGGTGAATATTATGAAGAAGGTTGAAAAATAAACCAAAATGAGTAACGTCAATAAAAATTCAAATATCATCAACGTATCGTTTGTACAGTAACGATTCAGGTATATTATCCGGGATTCGTCGTTCAATCATTCCTAAGAAGATGTCCGCCAGTGTTGGGCCTCACGGACTACCCATAGCCATACCGTCTATCTGCTTGTAAGCAAGCCCCTCAAAAGTGAAACGAATGTTTTCTATACATAACAAAATGAGATCTTTGAGGTATTCGAGTGAAACACTTATATCACAGTTCTGACTGGAGATGAAGTCACATAAAAAATCAACTGTCTCATGAGGAGGAACATTTGTCAAAAGAGAATCAACATCCATGCAATACATTACTTGGGTACTCACCGAAGTGCTTTCTAGGATTTCAGTTAATTCAGAGGAGTTTTTCAAACAATATGGGAATAAAAGTTTACGGATGGGATCCAAAATGTCCACTAGCCAACCAGTAACTTTATGGTAAGCAGAATCGTTCATACACAAGATCGGGCGTAGAGGTGTACCGTCTTTGTGCACTTTTGGAGCACCTCTCAATTGGGGTGTTTCCGCGTCAACTGGTTTCAGTTGTCTATATTGAGCTTCAGATATGTGTCCATGTAACAACAGTATCTAAAGTTCTCTTGCAACTTGCTTTTCCAGCAATATGTTGTTTTCTGCTTTTTGGTCTACTTTGAACTTTCTCTGATCTTCCAAAATAGTGTTTGTTTTCCTTAAATACACATCCTTGGTCATGACGACTACACGAGAGCTTTAGCCGGTTGAAGGAATAGCAGATGTTGCATGTCTCTTAGTTCCTTCATGGCCCGATAGTGTTCCTACCTTAGACAGCAGTGTTGGTCGAATGGACGCCGACAAATACATTTGTTTGAGATATCCACCAATTTTGCACGGAACAAACCTGTCTCATCAAAAGATGTAGGCAACAGTTCCATCAATTGGTTGTGGATGTATTCAAATCAAACTTGTGTGTTCAACTTGTTGACGTTTTTAGGCGGTATTTTGCAATTCAGTCCAAGTTAGAGGACCTCTAACTGCGTCTGGGTAAACTGAGTGGACGGAACGTTGTGCAAATGTTTGAAACAATCATTAGGAAACACGCTAATTTCGACTGAACGTGAAAGCGAACGCGCTGAAGAGAGCGACGAGTTCTGCACCTAGTTATTGCACGAGTGTCACTACTGCACAATAGTTTAGATTTTTTGGATGTGCTCGTTACTAGACTTTCGGATGACACGTTACAGCGCTCAGTTCACCGCAAAGCGACTTGGAGTGGTCAATATCTTCAGTTTT
>LUCH01001783.1:38305-55857 GCA_013368495.1 Paragonimus heterotremus
CGTGGCGGCATAGTTCTCGTTATGAATTACTGTGATATTTCGTGTACAATGTAATGTGAACACAACGTGGTCAAAAATTACAAAATATATTATATCGCCAAAACCGCGCAAAATTGAGCGTTTCCGCGAAGTAGACAGGTGTATTCCACCACAAAAATTCCAATGGAGGCATTTTCAGAACGTAACATCAGTTAGGAAAGCCAACATTATGTTTTTATCGAGAAAAATGGTGACACCCTTTTTCAACAAAAGTGCAAATATGGCAATTTTTAGATACAGCTGAATTTTCTCATTGCAACACAACCGTTATACTCGATAAAATGTATATATTTGTCCCACAACATGCATTCTAATATTTCATGAAAAATTTGAAAAATCTCTTTTTGCGCCTAAGTGGATGTTTGCAAATTGTTTCGGCCTTGAAACACCATATCGGCGAACGACACAATTGCCAAAACAGATGACCGATACGAACAAAGTAGGGTGAATACAGCGTAAAGAAAACCCATCCGACTGGCTGCCAAACTGCGAATGACAAGAACCAGTAAAACCGCAGACAAAGCAGACTTCAGATAGCTGATTTATTCAGCAACCAGACGCTTCGCAAATTTACATGATGTTGGGCGATAATTATAGAAAATCATTGACCTTGTGGCCGCATGAGCGCGCAAAGAAATATGTGAATTCCATGTGGATGCATATTTCAGTAACGGTTCCAGACATTATTTTTGGCAGTAGAATCGTGTTCTTCGGGTCAGGTATACCCTAACTTTGACACCTCCTCTTTGAGGATATTGATCACACAACCGAAGTCGGGGTGTAACTTGCAGAGGCGTCATCGGTCGTAGTGCTCGATCAGTCTACCTTCTAGGGAGCAGCTCTTGTGACGAGCTTTGTGTTTTGAGGGTCGTTGTCACGGGCTTCGGCTGAGGGAGGCCAAACATGTACATCAGGATCACTGGAGGCGCATATATCCCGCCCGGTGATCATTCGACGATAATTGTGGGTTGAAGCTGGTTGACATGACCTACGTAGACGTCCAGATTAGGATGGTATGATCAGTACTGAAGTGTCGGTGTTTGGCGAATTATCGTTGATTAAACCTGCTCTGCATAGTTGCATTCGTGGATCCTGGAACACCGACAGTCGGGCTGACGGAGTCTGACGACATTCAGATTTTCCATCCAATAAGAGCTTCGGCTGGAGACCCTCCATCAGGTGTTTGCGGACTTGGAATTGCTCACAGGTGCGTCAGGAATACTTCCAACATTTCCACTGTCGTTCCTTCCTTTCTGGCCTTTTGAAAGGCACGTATGAACGTGTCCACAACGAGTTATGTTCGGCCGTTTTACTGTGGGCTGTCAGGCGGTGACTGAATGCGGTTGATACCATTCTGGTGACCGAGGTCTGCGAATATTGATGTGTGTTTCATTGTCACTAATCAGAGTTGTCGGACTTCACAACCGGCTGAACATTTTTCGAAGTTGTCGGATGTGGTAGTGGTTTTACAACAGGGCAACTTCCGGCATCAACGGCAATCAGGAAGTTTTAACCGTTCGGGAGCCCATCAGAATCCAAGTGTACCCTCGACCATGGCGCTGTAAGGATTGGCCAAGATTTTAGTGGAGCTTTTGAGGGTGCTTTGGATGTGTAAGCACAACTGTGCGAGGATCCAACCAGTTGCTGTAGTTGTTCATCAATTCCGAGCCAGTAGACGTAGCTGCGAGCCAACGCCTTCATTAGGCCGATGCCCGGGTGGCCCACATAAGCTAGCCAATTACAATAGGCTGAAATCCCGGCGGGATGAAGACACGTTCTACAAGCAGCACCCAACCACTGAGAGTTAAAACTGCGGAACGTCTCCGGAGGAACTGCGCCGGATCATTCGTTGATCCCTTATCTGGCCAACGGTTCTGACTACAAGATATCACAGACTGCAACGTTTAGTCTCTAAATTTTGCTTCAGCAACAAATTTGGCCATGACCGGGAATGTCTGGATGACTTCCAAGAAAAGTTGATTGACTTCTGCTTTGAATTCCACTGCGGCGATCAGTCTATTTTGGATCGAGCGTCTGCGACCTAATCAGGTGGAGGAGGGCATCTGTCCGCCCAGTGCTCGTTGCAGATGTACACCTGATTTCTGAGACGTTTCATCATGTCGTTGCCCGTCGTTGAGGGCGGGTGGCCTTATAAAGATAGATACCTTTTTGGTCCAAAGACAGTGGATGACATTTTGTGACCAGTCAGCAGAATGCTATGCTGGCCAGAAGGCATCTTGTGGAGATGCTTCGCTGCAAAAACTGGTAACCGCTTATTTCCCCATCCGTCCTTAGTTTCCTTCTGCTGACGATCGGCAGCGAGCAGCATGAGCGACTGCTTTTGGGGATCCATCACGGCAAAGTTGAGCGGGCCGGTCCTACTTCACAGCTTAGGGTGTCCGATGCAACTGAGATTTGACAAATGGAATGAAAATATGCAGGCGACTTGTCGTAGTTAAACATAGTTTCAACTTCCTCGAATGAGTTCCGGCGTTTAGCAGGCCAGTTCCAGAAGATATCTTCCGTCAACAGTCTGCCCAAGGGTGCTGGAACGCGGTGCATGGCTGGTATAAGCGCGCTGCAATGAATGAGGAGACCTATAAATAGAAGCAAGGTAGATACGTCTGATGGTGGTGGCATGGTAACTGATGTTGTTGGGATCTGGGCGGCAGCCATTACAACCGATGATGAAACCCAGGTAACTGATTGGGTGCGCGAAGACATTGCAATTTCCATGGCAAATACGGAATCCGTAATCGGTTATGCATTCAAGGACCAGGTACAGGCATTCTGTCACTTCTTCTCTACAGGCTTCAGTCACAACGGCGTCGTCCAGGTAGGTGGCCACACCTTGAACATCGGCCAGCACCGTATCTATGATCTGCTGGAAGACTGCCGTCGCAGTCTTCACGCCGACTGGAAGACGTTGGTACTGCAGCAGATCACGATGGGTGTTGATGTTGGGCTGTTCCTTGGGAGATTATGGGACATCCATCTGTAGGTAGGCATTCGTTAGGTCCAACCTTGCAAAGCACTTGTCACCGTTCATCTTTGCGAATAGATCACTAGACAGAGGGAGAGGATAACAATGCATACTAAGAGAAGCGCTGAGGCCTGCAGAGAGGTCATCGCAAATCATCAGGATGCCACTGGGCTTCTTTACGACAGCGATCGGCGCTGCCCAAGCGGAACAACTGAATGGCTTCAAGACACCGGTTTTCTATAGTTGGTTGAGTTCATTGTCTACGAGATTCAAGGCTGCGTTGGACATTGTACGGTTCGGTTGAAAATTCGGCCTTACGTTTGGAAGAAGGCGCAAGACAGCATTCGGTTTGGTGCAACATACTAAGCACCACTGGCAGATTGCTTATTGTTTACGGTACAAGTTCTCGGTGGTGCCGTGAGGACTTGTGATGTGAGGCGATACCATAAGGCTATCATCGATTGGGCCACTGTTGCCCAAGCGGATGATAAGGGTCTTCTCCTAGTTCGTCGCGTCAATCCAGTCCAGCCCCAACAAATCCAGTTCTGGTTGACCGTGAGACTGGAACTGCCTTTGAATTGGGCGTCACCGAATAAGACCTAACATTATAGCTTGCCGGATAATCTCAGAGTGTCACCTGAAACATCGCGAACATTGTGCGTGGTCGGGCTCACGGCAGGTGAACCCATCCTGTTCCATTTCTTCCTTGATGTCGTAGGCGGCGTCCACTTTTGGTCGAACGGCGGTACCAATGAGTGCCAACGTGATATACTTTCACCGGGAAGCATGATTGGCCAAGAATGCAGAGAAGATGAAGTTTTATTATCGGGCCGGCTTCTGTTAACATCTACTGCGGGACTACGATCTAGACGGTGAATTCTACTGCGTGTCAGCTTGGCAGTGGTCTGTTGTGTGACCTCGACGATTGCATTTCTGGCGCTCGTGTTTCTGGAACAAACACATGACAAACGATGTCAATCCCGGCATTACTAATAGGGTGCTGAAGGCTTCTAAGATCGCCCTTGGTTATGTGGCCGTGATCCACCAGGATGGAGATGGCCGGCGTGTGCCGGCTGAATAACTAAAGACATTGGGAGCTTTGACGGCTGCTGGGTCATCATGGTATCATGTTTGAAGCTGACTACCCCTGGCTTTCGGTGGTGATCGTCTACAGCGTCAGCCCAAGGTCGCGTTCCATTTAGTTCAGAATACGAGCGTAGATATCAGCATCTGCCGGGGACTGGAGGCAACAAGCGAGAATCAGTGTCTTGGGTTAACCATCGGTCATGTAAGGAAGCTTGGAGCGCACACTCGGTGGATTGACGTTTCCGGCGTAGGTGACAAAACCTTCGGAATGGCTACTGATGTGCTGGAAACACTGGTGCCGGATGATGAGCAAGATAGACTACCCGCCGAACATTTGGCTAACAGTTAATTGTGTCATTGGAAGAGACGTCGTGAACGTTCCTCGGCAGAATGAAGTCCGTTTGGTGCTTCAACTCCAGGAGACTCAGTTTGCACAAACACAGTCGGACAGGCTGGGCACCATCGGCAGCGGCCAGCTCCACTTCGAATACGCCATCATGTTTTCTATACCGGATATCAAAATGGTCTCCAGACGATTGACCAGAGATTGAGTTTCCAATGAACTTGATCAGCGGGCGCGATTATGAAATGATGCCGGAAACCGGGCTCTGTATGGTCGGCTTCTGCGTCAGCGTCTCGACCAACTTCAATTGCGCCTTCTCGAATTGAGCTCGTTTTCGCGGCAAGATGTCTCTCATTGATCCTGCGGTTATTGACATCTTGAATCCTCACTGCAGAATATGCGAAAGACTCCGTCGAAGTTACTGTTTGGTAAACATTGCCTGCCAACAATCTCTGTTTGCATACGCCTCGTATAAACTAACCGGGATAATCTATAGCAAAAACGGGGTATTGTTCATGTACCGGAATAGGATTCGCGACCGCACAAAAGGTTCGAATTTGAACGAGAATAAATCGTTAGATACCACAGCCCGTTTTAGTTTTGCAAATCCAGATAATAAACTGAACAAATCAATGAATGGAGAGTTCCCCATCCTTTTCTTTTTCTTGACATTCCCATCCACAAATCTGGAAACACTTGAATATTGCATGTAGTATGAGGTGGACGTTCATTATCGCCACGAAGTTCATCTTAGTCGCCTTCCCTAGGCGCAACTTTGAAGTGAAACTTGAGTGAACGGAAACCAAGGGGCGCAAGCACACGTTGAACCGAACCTTGGCTGGTCATAAGCTGTCGGGATAACTTGTGTGTTGAAACATGAGGGCTTCTGTTTGATGATGGAAATAACGTTCTTCTACATGACCTTAGTTATGACAGGTCTACGAGCAGTCTGTCGATTACTTTTCTTCACACAACCTGCCTTAAGAAACGTATTTTTAATCTCTTGTGCCAGCAACGTAGAAGACTGTATTTTCCCTTGACGTCGCCGTTCGAACTCCATGCAAGTTCCTTGCAAGCTGAAGTCCAATGGATTCAGACAAACCAACTGCGCTTTACGTATGACTTGCAACTCCGTCATTCAAATTGAAACAGGCAACCCCTAACTAGGCTCTACTAGCTGCCATCGGTGTTGGTGTTGCTCTGGCCATCAGTGAGAACAGAATTGTGAGAAAACGCGTCGGTGTGCCGAAGTGCTGATCAAAAGTAAATGACACAAGAGCGTAACACGACTTTTCTGATATTAGTGTCGATTCACCAGTTGACCCCTCTGGGAATACACAGTAAGCAAGTGTTGATGCTTCTCAAGTTGGCTGAAGACCGGCAGTTTCAGTTCAGTGAAGGCAACGCAAGCGTCGTATTTGCACAAGTGAGCAGTGCATCTTGTGTATGCACCTGGTTGTGGTTCTTCGGTTTAGTAACACACAGTGTGAGCGATGTTCACACAAAGCTCCCACTACGTCACTGGTGTGGGCCACATTGCAGTGTAACAGGAAAACAACTAGTTGGCGGGCGTCATTCAGTAACAGGCGGCATCAAAATAACTTACTAGGTGTCAGTAGTTTGATGGCTTCAAAGAGTTGTGGAGGGACTGAGCGAGCTGGTGATGTTTTTGCGTCACTAAACGAGAAACCTCGGCGTTGTGGGATATTCACGCGCCTCAACTTCCTGAAAGGCTGGAAAGGATAACTGCGCGCCCACCGCTAGTGTACCCATAATTCCATATGTAGGTGAAAACACATGATATCTAGGTATATGTTATTCAAAAAACGAACATACCTGAACGGCTATACGCAACAAATCACATTGGGATTCGGATCCATAACTGGGATAGCGATGCACGCTAACCTTGAACGCAGCCAATGCCGTGCTGGTCACATGTTCAGGCAGGGAGTCCCAAGTTTTACAGTTCCATACTGACAGGTTGTGGCTGAGTTCGTGTCTGTCGTTTCGGGTGCATGATTTTAGGAACCGATCCTAAAATGAACCAGTATCGGCGACAGTGAACAGATGTCTGCGCGGATGGCTTATAATCCCCGGAATCATGAATGCAACTCTTAGGTCGTCCTTCCACCTACGGTATTTAGGGAGGACTGGATTAATTCGGGCAGCTAGAAGAAATACACTTCATTCGGTCTCTGAAATGCCTTTGTTACATGCCTCTGAATAGTTTGCGAGACAACTTCTCATTCTATAGACGAGGACGAATAAGAATTTTGTGCAGTTTGCTGCTACCCAATTGCTCGGAATGAACAAAACGACGCTGTACAAATGCAGGTGCGCTATTTATTCTCCTGGGATAGAACCTGAGAGGTTATGCGACGCAGCGGTGCCAAGTTCTCTGTCAGTGTCAGTAAAGTGGGGCGAGAGAGCAACCAAGGATAAATTTGTGTTTGATGAGCAGAAATTTCCATTCGCCAACAATGAACCCGATGAAGTTCGTCTGTGGTCTTTGCTCTGGTCAGCTTACAACGTGACGTCAGTTTTTCCCTGGAAGGCCGAGTGTACAATACCACTGGAAGGACAGTCCTATGGTACGGCTCTGAAATTCTGTACACTCGCGCGGAAGATGTTAACGAAGCATTCGTTTCCGACCATAGTTGGTTTCGAAGCATTATGGGCGTTTAGTGGGAACACCGTATCAGCAATTTCGAAGTTCGCTGGCATGTTTTCGTGACGGATGGACCTTGTCTACCCTTCGAGCACTTTCATCCCGTTTCACAAGCACTGTTAACTTGACAACAATATACGAACACCAACTGACCGTCTGCTCCATCGTGCGCTGGTTGTAAGCAGTGGGGTAGGCTGGAAGTGGTAATCTATTGGCTAAGGCATGACTTGGGTTCGGGGTATAAAGGCACTCACTGTGAAGCTTGCTCCAGTAGGACGCTTTCAGCTTCCTGGCTGGGGTCTGGAGGGCGGTGAACACTTTTGTTGAGGGTTTCATCTGGTGTGACGATCGGAAGTCAGTGGAGGTATTATTATGAATTTCCGCATGCGTCGATGTAAGTTTACCTTCTTCCCTCATATGCACTTACATACATGTGTGTACAGAATTCTGATAATGAGTGTTAACGTCCACCTGTCGCGGACAACAAACGTGATCCCATCAACACCCGCAAAGAGCGTTAAGATGCGGAATATCTTTGTTGGAAGATTAGTGATGACGGTGGACAGGGGCAGTGACCCCAGGAGGGTGACGTGGGGAATTCCAGAGAAATCAGGTGTGATAATCTCTTGCTAGGGAAACGAGACCGAACGCGAAGAACAGGAGCAGTAACGTGATACCAGACGGAGCACAATATGCCGGGAAAACCGAAACGCAACTAAAAGAACATAAGCCCCGCAACTTCTAACCCAACAATATGTAAGCAAAAGGACGAAATTCAAACGAGGCTTATCTGCTGCTTAGCCCGAAGGCGACACAGGGGCACACAGCAATTGTACTTACAGGTTTTGAATAATGCTGGTCGGGGCTAATTGTCGTACCAATCGAAAACAACCGCTAAGGTGGAACTGAGTGAAAAATGGCGGACAATTCAAGCCCCGAAAATGAACAATCCCATTTGTGTGGTAATTAAGGCGAATTTTTGCGGAAAATTGTTCTCTACCATTACTGAGTTCAGCAAAAGGTAAAAGATGATTCACTGGCATCCGCTTAGATGGACCGGTTAGATAGAGTTCCGTCGGCGCGCTGAACTACCCCCTCATGGTGCCGACTGGACAGTCTCGGTGCAAACCTGGACTGGCTAAGTGTTCAGCAACTCCAGATAGGGCCAGCCACTCTACCTGGTTTAAATCGTACTGGTTACATTCGATCAAGACTATAAAATTACTGCCAGCACCTGCGTGCAGGCAACTACCAGTACACAAGATAGGCGAGCGGAGTACACCTATTTAGAATTTGGCCAGAATTGCAAATCCAATGCTGGCTTGTTGGCGCATACTCGTATGCATCGACGAAGGAATGGTCCCGAACAGGAAGTGGACACCCACCCTGACACAATCTTTGACTGTGCTAACTGTGACCGCAGATTTCCCATCAAAACCGGTCTCAGTCAACACGGAAGGCATGCACATTCCGTTGAACGCAACTACGAGAAGCTCATGTCCATGGAAACCGCCGGGTTCAGTTGGTCTCGGCAATAATCGGCTTCTGTTATCAGATGTACCGATGGATTGCCTCCGACGTGCTCCACTCGACGTTAACCTCATCATCGGCTCCTGTCACATTTCCCAGGTCGTACTCTGGAGAGCATTCGGACACGTCAGTATGCGCTGAATGGGCAGAGGATTGCTATCCCCACTGCCGATCCAACCACCGTCTCACGGACTTACACGACATCGGAAATTGGGTCACAAGTTGTTGATCACTCCAAACAGCGATTACCCAGCTGGAGTTCAATAGCGAGGCTTTCCTACACAGTAATGATTTACTAGATATTGCCCGCCGTCTTCAGTCAGACATTTTCACAATGAGTCAAGCTAAATCATTGGTGGATGTGCACGATCCACTAGCTTTTCCGTACACCTGGCGACTTGTCACTCGACGACGCGGTCGCGTTAATGTGTGAACCCGGGTGATCACGAAGCAGATACGGAGAGCTAGCTATGCAGCGACTCGAACGCTGTACCACCACCGTAAAGAAGACGCCGCGTTTATAGTTCTTCTGGCAACTGGAGAACTGCCCATAAGATGAACCGCGGCCTCCCAGATAATTCCAACGAATACTGGTCCGAGGTACTATCGGCTAATCCGCGCACTGATGAACGACCATCTCGCGCGATTCTGCCTCCGGACTGGCCTCTGGTCGACCCGATCATGGGGGAAGTACCACGCATTTTGAAACACATGGGAAACATCGTAACAGGTTTAGACACATTGTTGCCCAAACAGTTGGAGCGTACGAAAGTTGATGTCTTGACCGGATACTCAAACCCTTTCCCGCTAACCCAAGGTTGTCCAGTCCATTTGTGCCGCTCCCGCACCATGCTTGTGCCCAAAGTAAACAACCCGTCATCTCCCACCGACCTCAGACCTATCGCAGTATCTTCAACGTTGGTACGTTGTTTCCACAAGATATCAGCGGATTGGTGGAATACGCGCTTGCAACTGTCCGCTCCCCAGTTTGCATCCCTACACCGTGATGGTTGCCTCGAGGCGACCTCACTACATCATGCGCTACTTGGGAACTCATGCACCACGTCTTCAAGTCTATGTGTGGCTTTTATCGACACGTTCAAAACGTCTGATTTCATCTTACAGAATTTGTTTACCAGGTCGGCCTGAGCCTTCGGTGCTCCTCCACTTCTAACACTACATTGCTGACTCCTACAAGAATGCTTCTGTCACGCTCAATGGCTCCGTTATCCGATCCCAGCGTGGTGTTCGCCAGGGTGACCCACTGTCCCCGTCCCTTTTCAATATGGCAATCGATAAATTGCTGGCACCATCTCGACCGGAGCTTGACTGTCGGTTCCACGACACACTGGTTGGTGGTCCCGCCTACGGTGACGATCTGATCCTTATGGCTGAGAATCCTGTGTCTTCCCAAAAAGCACGCAGCCGCCGCTAGTGCCTTGGAAATATCTGGGTTGAAGATCAACGCGCATAAGTCTAAGCTCGTGGTCATCTGCGGTGACAATAAACAACACGACTGCCATATCCGATGAGTCTATCCACTTCGTCCCGGACATTATCCATTCACTAGGCGCCTCCGACACGGTGACCTATCCCAGTATCCTGTTAGCCTGAAGGATTAAAGCATTCACTTATCATTGTCTGCAGCCTCGTACGATGTTGAATGAAACCATCAAATCGCCCTTGAAGCCGCACCAACGCCAAGAACTCCTGAGATAGCATCTGATCCCGAGGATGAATCACCCATTAGTGCTGAACCGATTTTACCGTAACACGCTCAAAGCTACGGACTTCAGAATTCGCCGGTTTGTTCGGTTGTGGCTCCGTTTTCCCAAAAATATACCCTCGTTCGATTGGGCTGCTCGGGCATCCCGAGTTTGTCTACCACTATTCCCATCTCACGCAAATCTCGGGTGGAGGGACTTCTTTCCAGCCCATGTCCGGTTCTGCGGAATGTGATCAAGGATGAGTCGTTTGACCCTATCTTGAGGGAAGTGAACGTCCCGGTACGCGTTCGGGGTGTAGTGGTGTCGAACAAGGAAGAAGACCATGCCACATGGATGGATAAACTCCACCATTCGCTTGACGGCCGTGGTCTTCAGAAAGTTTCACGCTCTCCATCCTCTAACCATTGGCTGTTTAACCCAGATCACATCTTACCCACAATATTCATTCGTGCTATCCAGCTCAGATGTAGTTTACTGCGGACTAACGACCGAAATTCACTAGGTGGCCGAAGTGATCACTCAGTTCTCTGGCGTGGCGACTGCAATCGTCCGGAAAGCCTTGTTCATATTTTACAATCGTGCTGGATCACCCATAACGTGCATTCGGCTCGAAACAACCGTGCGGCCAAAGACCTGGGGAAACGACTACGCAAGTTGGGCTACACAGTCTTCGAGGAATTGCGAGTACAAACACCTAGCTCGTTCATCAAACCCGATGTTATCGTGGTCCGTGACGGCGTTGCTGTAGTGCTTGACGTCAATATATTGGATGATTATCGAAGCCAATTTGCTTGGACAGAAAACATTGCGAAGTACTTGACCGACTCTCATAATGCCGCTATTCAATCGATCCTCCATACTTTGGGCTGTGATGTGAACCCTGTTTCTCACTCACCTGTGATCATCTCTTCGCTGTATTATCTTTCCCTCTTTGAGTAACGCTATTCTTCGTCCGGGGCTGCCCTCCCACGCAGTCAAGGATTTATGTCTACTGATTGTTCTAGCTTCCCTAAGAACTTAGGACATATGTATGCAGAGAACATGGCGTCAACGGTTGCCACCTCACTGATAGTTGCCTCATTATGGAAAACAATTTTCTGTCCGGATGCGTGAGCGTTGACCGTGACGGCCCTTCTGTGTTCTGGAGAGCTTTTGGTTTTGTCTGACTGATCGCTCATCCATTTTCATTTTATCATCTTTTGCGTATTTTCTCAAAAATCTCTAAACCCGTTTGTTAAATACGGCACAAGCAACTTTTCATTCGATGACTGGCCCACTAACGCTTGCTATTCTTGTGAGAGGACTTGTCAACCGTTCACTGTTGCTAACTACGCAGCGTCTCACATTTGACACATAACTTGTATTCACATTCACCTTTTCACATATCTATTGCTTATTTTCGGTATCATCGTTTGTTCTTCCCTTGAACGAGGCCGTGTACGTTGCTCTCCAAAGTAAACGGCATGGAGTTTACCACCGTATGCAACTTGATGGACTTCATTCGAGCTTCAACGTGTCCAAGCCGGAGAGGAGGGTTATTAACCTCGAATGGCCATTCGCTCAGCTGAGTCAACGTAGTCGGGCATGATAATAGAGGACAATGTAGCAGACGTAAGTTTTCCGAAGCGATTAACAGGTTAGCGTCTGTGGTGTTCAAATTGACCACTGGGAAACGAAAGTAAACATAGCGGGAAGACACACTTACGATAAACGAGCTAGTTAGCTTGTGATGGCGGAAAAGTTTGGGAGAAGTTGACTACGCCGAGATTCAACAAATCGTGGCGTTCAAGTGCGATTTGCTAAATAGCCTAGGTAAATGCAGGCGCACCTCGCTAAGCTACCGGTGAGAAACAAATGAGTGAATGCGACAGAAAAGTTACAGAGTACAGGCAAATTACAGCAAAAAATTTGGCTGACAGAAGGCTTTCACAGGTATTCTGGATGACCACCATAATATTCCAAGTTGCCACTGTCCGTGAAGCGAGAGATTAGCGGAGTTATCGTCAACTGCTGAAGAGCAATCTGAGCTACGGCGATTTTCTTAGTACGACTGAGCTAAAAAGTTGGGTGAAAGATCTGTTTAGTATTGTTAAGCAACTGCGCTTAGATAGATGAGGACAGGCCGGTGTGTATAAGTTTCGCATTGTATTGCAAGGTGAAGCGCTGTCAGCTAGCAAAAATGAGTAACACTCTACACGCCTCGTGAGAGGGCAAGACAACGGTCGTAGTCGTTCGGAACGTAATCCGGGACACAAAAACCAACGGCGTTTGTCCTCGTGCCAACCTCGTTGAGCTCCGATTTGGGACTGAGATAACCGATCACAAGACTAAAGTATTCACACGAAATTTGTAACGGATGCAAATAATTAAAAGATGGTAAAAATAGAACCCGAAACTGACTGCGATGTATAAACATGCATAAATATAAATTAAAAACATTAACTGTGATATATAGAACGAGTTTCAATAAAATCCGGAAAGCAGCACGTGCAAGGTCACCGGTATCCCGAAGATAGTTTCCTGCTTTTTGGCTGGCACGTCCCACGTCTCCTCAACATTTGCTACCGCAATTCAAACGTCTTAACAAGAAGACGGTGGGTCTGCAAGCGAATTCATTGTTACTGCCCAAAGGCCCTTGGGGGTGGACTCTTGAGAACCCCCAAGTCAACCGCATGCCAGTCGTCATAAAAGACGAATGTCAACGGAAAACCCAATCGACCGTCGGAATTAGAAAAACCGTCAGAATGGTTGAGCGGAGTTCAAAACGGTTGTGACTAAAACATTTGTATTCCAAAGGGTGTAACCTAAAATACTGAAGATGATGCGGATTCATTCTACAGCCACGAACAAACCTGTGGCACCCACGCACAACACTAACTTTGATGCCAGTGGTGTTTTGCAAATTTGCTTTCACAAGGTAACGTGAAAAGATACAATGGTATTAGTAATGCAACCCTCACGTCGTGGGGAGTTCAAGATTCCGAGGACAACTAAGGCGATCTCGCCACATGTTACGTTGATCAGTGACTGTCAGAAACATGAACTCTCTAAATGAACGGGCCCAGTAATGAATGTTACCCCCGCAACAGAAATTGAAACCTTTCACCGAAACTTCGGGATAAGGAAAAAGGTGCAGACCAGTGAAGAGCTTACGCTGAAAAACCAAAAAATGGCACGAAACAAAGAGAACGACTGAGTGCGAACATACTGGCCAATCGGCTAATTAGTTTTGACGTGCGATTCATTGGTTTGATTTTGCTTCAATTTCATTGGTTGCTTCAGGGCTAGTGTGAACCGCCTGTAGAGCGCTGTAACGCAGCTTACGCTCCCACTTATCTGTTCTATCCTGCAGTTCCTTTAGGGCTGCCTTCAGACGTTTACGATCCTGTGCAGCCAGGTCTCTCGATTTGCAGACGTCCACGCAGCGCATCTTTGACGACTGCTGCAGGAGCAGGCGGGCTTCTAATGCAGTCCCCAGGACCATTTTGAGTGGCCTCCGTGATGTGCTAATATCGTCCGCCCTTCAGCCAAGGCGAAACGCTGAGCGTACTGTTATTTTTGCAGCATCTTCCTCCTCCTCAATTGTAAACATCTTAATAAATAAATAACGAAAAGTGGCAATGTCTTAGTCCGTCCTTGACTGGGAAGTTTGAATGGCAGTCTCAGGAAGGTTAAATACTATCACACACTGATCGCGTGGTGTGTGTCCTTTTAGATCTTGGTCGAGCTCCTTCTTCTGAATGTCGGCGGGAGATCTGTATGACCACTTCGGGCATATTTAACCTCTGTGACTGCAGATCTGGAGGCGGATGTGACCATCTTTGGCTTGTTCTTCCGCTGGTGTCTAACTCCGGTTTTCTCCTTATTTGGTGCGGCTGAATTCTCCAAGGCCCTCACAACCACATGCTCCGAGATCACCACACCTACATCTTTTGGGATTCCCGCAACCACGTCCTCCGAGCCTTTCGCAACCACATCAGCAAGTGACTGTCCAGAAGGCGGTGGGGTACCACCCACGCACAGCTGCAGTTCCGCGATCGTCTCTGCCGGTGTGCTACATATCCCTTGATCCGACGAAGCACGTGTATCATTCGCCCCAATTATCGATAGTGGAAGTTGAGGAGGACTCAATCTAACAGCTGCATAGCAACACTTTAGGCAACGAAATTTAAGCCGATCCGAACGACTCCTCTTAAGGCATTTGTATAGCTTCCCGATAACTGAAGCGCAGGTACGATGCAACCACCCATCATATATGTCACACTGTAAGGCCAGAGTCCGTTTTCCGATGTCCCTTCTACACTCCAGGCACGGCGAAAACACCTCCACAACGGCAAGCTTCATCTTCTGATAATCTGGGGGGGGGGATGTGCCATCAATTGACTGAACACAGAGATTACCAAATTTGATAGGGGAGTAAATGTTGATTTAGCCCCCCAAACTCGTTTTGTCCCCAAAATGGGAAAAAACCACACCACGCAGTAAAATTTTAACCACGCACCTCGACCGACCGCGTTGATATCTTGCCTCCAATAGAGGGGAGTGACCTTGCGCTACTGGATATATGATGGGCAAGAAGTGAACTGCGGACAATACCTACCCCGGTTTGAAGGAATATCTAGAGAATTCCGTTCGGAGAGTCGAGGGAGGCTGCACGCGAATACGAATGGGGCGACAGCATGAACACGGTTGATGTGTGTTGGTGCAAAATCAGAGATATCCTACTGACTGTCATGGAACGGTTCGGACCGGCGTCCCGTGATGGTTCCCACTCTAAAGGGCCACCGTGGTTCGATGTCGAGTTGCGTTCCACCCTCGAGCGCAGACACCTGCAGTGGTTGAGCTACCGGGCTGGTCGTGGTGCCTACGATGCGCACCAGAAGACACGGAATGAATGTAACACCATGAAGCTAAGAAAGCATCAGCAATAAGTAGAAAGGCTGGCCTCGGAATCGGCACCAGCACCCAAGAGGCTCTGGGTGTACATCCGCCGACGGACCAGAACTAAGGTGGAAATCCCGGCACTGATGGATCAGCACAAAAACGAAGTTGTTGAGGACCTAGACAAGGCTCAGCTAATGGCTCGGCATTATGCTTCGGTCTCCTCCCAGGATAATGCACAATCTGCCTTGCTTGATGACATTGGACCATGCCTTGTCGACATGCTATTTAGCGGTGAAGAGGTGGAACGCGAGCTATGGTCGATCGATGTCAATAAGTCCCCCAGTCCGGAAAACACCCACCCTTTGTTGACACGTGAACTGGCGGTGGAATTGACTGCGCCACCGACGGACCTATATCAGCGGTCTCTGAACGAAAGGAGACTACCAACGGAGTGGAAACCAGCAGTGATTGAGTCTATACAAGCGAGGAGGACGGCCGGAAGCTGTCAACTACTGACCAGTATGTGTGATTTGCGTACTTGGTAAAATAATGGAGTGGCTGTTAGCCCGTCGTCTCCAGGGGCATCTGGACCGACTCTCAATTCTCAGCAAGAGGCAGCACGGATTCCGGAGGGGGCGATCTTGCTTGACAAACCTTTTGATTGTCAAAGAGGAATGGGTGGAAGCAAGAGCTAACGGCAAGACTCTTAACGTGATGTGTCTCGACTTCAGTAAGGCTTTTGACAGAGTGCCGCTTAACCATTTGCTCACTAAGCTGTTGGCGTACGCCATCAGCTCGCCTGTGATAAATTGGATAGCAGACTTCCTTCATGGTAGGTCATTCGTTGTTAGGGTCAGTCAGCAATTATGTGAATGGCTGCGTGCCACAAGGGTCAGTGCTAGGGCTCTTGTTGTTTCAGATCTCCATCAGTGATCTGTTAGACCAGTTGTAATCGCCTGCCTTTGTCTTCTCTGATGACATGGAAGTGTGGAGGACAGTCCCTTCAGACGAGAATAACGATATATTGCAACAAGACTTAGATACAACTTCAACATGAACAGTTTAATGGGGTTTGCCTCCAAACCCACAAAAATGCTCCTTTAGACACCTGGGATATATCAGGGATGTCGTGGGATATCGTGCCAGGGATATCATGTTGGTCACTTGTTAACAGTGTATTACAGAATGTAACCTCGGGATGCTGGTGTCAGACACCCTCAAAACACAGGCTGATACAACGTAGGCTTGTGTTAAAGCTAGGAGAGTGCTTGGGGCTATCTGTCGATCCTTTGCTAAAGTGTTCAAGGAGGCCTTTTGCTTACTCTTCTCATCTCATGTTTGTACAATACTAGAGTACGACCACGCAGCATGTTGCCCTGTACACAAAGTGAGGTATCTCAACTTGAATGTGTACAGAGGGCAACCGTACATATGGTTGTTGGGATGAGAGGCCTCTCCTATAACCGGCAGCTAGAGTATATGAACATGTGCCTTTTTGTGATGCGCCGCAGTTCGCGAGGTGATATGGGTGAGTAGCTCAGAGTAGACTTTCCCTTCCGAAACGTGAACAGATTCCGGGGTCATCCACTCACGATTCTCAAACAACGATCGGGACAACTTCATCCTGTATTTCAGCTGTCTCGGCGGGCCGTCAATAGCTGGAATGCGTTGTCGGCGCAGGTGGTGCTAGCACTTAATGATGTGGTCTTTAAGCGGCTCCTAGATGTACATATGATGGCACGCTGGAAGAAGGAGAATAGTTAACGCCTGCTTACTTAGGTGTCGAGATACTCAGTGAAGAGGCCCACACAATCGGCGACTCCTGTTTTCCATCAGTGAACAAAAAAATCGTTGTCCCTCGTTGCTTGCACTCCGTTGCACATTAGAATTGGCGTCGCGGGCAGAATGATGGTTGCGTTTTTAGATGTTCGTTATCGTCATCCGTTGCTGGTCGTGAGGTGCACCGCACACCAGGTCCACCATCTGGATCAACTACTGTCTACATTAGTATATATATATTTTGTATGTATGTGTATAATTATATATATAACACAACGAGACTGGACCTTGACGCGGTGTGACGGCTTGCGCATCTCGATGACCTATTGGGCTAAACTGGACGGTGTGGCCACCACACCGATAGAGTCACTCATGCCTGGCAGGCCAATAGGTAGAGGTCTGACAAACCAGTATTCTGGTCCTCCAGGTTAGGGGTTGGAAGAAAGATGCCAATCTTCTTCCAACCCCCAACCTGGAGGACCAGGAGACTGGGGTTTGTCAGACCTCTACCTA
>LUCH01001783.1:69913-96807 GCA_013368495.1 Paragonimus heterotremus
TTTACCCTTCTAACGGACCACAAACCACTTCTCTCCATCTTCGGCTCAAAGAAAGGTATACCAGTTTACTCTGCCAACCGACTGCAGCGCTGGGCCACCATCCTTGTCAACTACGACTTCGATATCTGCTATCATCGAACAGAGAATTTCGGCCAGGCTGACGTCCTTTCTCAACTCATCAGCAACCAGCGCCCCGCTGAAGAAGACACAGTCATCGCCACTGTATCCTTTGGGAACGACGTACGTCAAATGCTTCTCGACGCAATCCGTGCAACACCAACTACGGCGTCCGACATCAAACTCGCCTCAAAATCTGATCATGTGCTGCAACAGGTAATCAAATACGTCCAATCCCGTTGGCCATCAACTCCACCAGCCGGTGAACTCCGCCACTTCTACCTACGACGCGAATCCCTCTCGGTCGTCGACTCCTGTTTGATGTTCGCTGATCGCGTCGTCATCTCTTCTTCGCTACGCCAGTCTGTCCTCAGACAGTTTTATTCAGGACACCTTGGTGCCGGACGTATGAAAGCAATCGCCAGGAGCTACGTCTACTGGCCTGGCCTCGACAACCAGATTGAAGAACTGGTCAAGTAATGCAGCCGCTGTCGCGAAGCCGCCAAGAACCCGCCGCGCGTCGAACCCCAGCCATGGAAGCAACCCGACCATCCCTGGTCACGCCTCCATGCAGATTTTGCGGGACCCATCAACGGTATGGTATACCTCATTCTGGTGGATGCTTAATCCAAGTGGCCTGAGATCGCCCCACTGACGCACGCTACAAACTCAGCCACCATCAGCAATCTACGGCGCATTTTCAGCCAACATGGCCTCCCGGACACGCTTGTCTCGGACAATGGATCGCAGTTTACCTCGGTCCAGTTCAAGGAGTTCTGCACCCATAACAACATTCGCCATCTGCATTCACCACCATACCACCCACAGTCCAACAGTCAAGTCGAGCGCTTCGTGGACACCTTCAAGATAGCACTTATGAAATCTCTCGGGGAGGGACCAACGGAAGAAGTGTTGCAAAGGTTCCTGCTCACTTACAAAAATGGAACGAATTGAACGTAAGGCATGGATGAGGACGGCTTCCCAAGGACTGAGGCAGGTCTTTTGATTTCTGTTGCAAGCGTAGTTGGTTTCCATAGGGTTCTATTAAGTCTTCCAACTTGTCCTTTGGCTTGAGGACTATAGGTGGTAATTCTGCTGGTTACTAACCCTTTGCTGCTCATATAAAAGTCTGTCACAGTAAGAAGATATTCATTAGGGATTGTCGAAAGAAGAGGTCATTTAAAATCGAACGGCTGAATTGTTTTGAATAAATTTTCACCAAGCGGTTTATAGGAATGAGGTTTAATTTCTGCACAAACATTCGCTTAACAGAACACGGCAAATTTTTCGAACGTATAAAATGAAACATCTGAATAACGCTTGGATGAGACGAGGGATAGATCTCCGAGCGACATACTGTTCATGATGCACAGACAGTGCGTCACTACTGTTCACCTCGGCGATACTCAACAACGGAGCTGTATGATGAAAGTTCGATCTTTCATCGTTAGATTTTACCGTTTTTAATTTTGCTTGCTTGGTTCATAGCATATATCAAGCAACCGATCTTTGGTCAGTAATCGGTTGAGAGTGAGTTCCCAGCAAATGATGTCTCCATTTTCGAATAGCTTCAGCTATAGCATTAGCTTTTTCTTCTACGACTTAATTTCGTTATCTACTCTATGGAAGAGTTATGGAGAAGAAAACTTGTCTCCCATTTTGTGTAAGGGTGGCAGGTACCACGAAATCCGAAGCGTTTGTCTCAACGAATAGTGAAACGGTACAATCAACCATCGTGACAATGGTTTTTCCTAATTCCTCTTTTAGCGACTCGAAGCAAAAGATGACTTCTTTCGGCAGCGGGAGTATTTTATTCTTCACAAAAGATGAGTTTTACCCGAGAAGTGGGAAATCCACTGAGAGTAATAAGCAAAAACTCAACAACACGCTGTTGAGACTTCAAATCACAAAGAGAGGATAGATTTCGAAGAGGTTGTAAACGGTCTGGACTCTGCCTGATAATCCTCTTGGGTATGTCGTGACCTAAGATTTTAAGTTTTCTGGTGGAAAGAACACTTTCATGTTCGTTAAAGATAATTCCGTACTTCTGGGTGCCTTCGGTGAATTTGACCAAGTTTCGATCGTGAGTATTCTCGTCCTCTCCATGATGTGAGCGAAAATCACCACTAGTTATTTTCCAACGATACTGTTAAGTACACGCTGAGAGGCTGAGAAACGGTTGGTTCTCTCAAAGACAATGAGACAAATGATTCAAAAACAGTGTACATTTTCTATTCTTCTTGGATAGTCACTTGGTGTTGTACGCTTCGCAAATCGAGCGCACTGTGCACAGCATGATTTGATGTTCTTTCGACCATGTCATTGAGTCTAGGTAACGGATAGTCATTCAGATAAGTGCATCAGCTGATGGTTTGACTGTAGTGGATAATCATCTTCATTTTATGGTTGTCGTTTGGAGTAACCAACAGTTGAGTGCGCCGTGGAAACGAAAGGCTCAATTGGTTTGTCCTTTAGCAGTCTTTGAACATCTGGTCGAATTAAATTTTCTTCGTTCGATGAATGCCGTCGAGACTTTTTTGCGCTCGGTTTATAGTTGGGTGCGAGATTTCCGACCAGGGAAGGCATTTCGACCTGAGTGGCTAACAGACCACGTAGTGAAAACGGGGGATAGTCACCATGAAAAGGTATTACAGTTTTTGAACAAAACTCAAAGAAGTCGTGTCCCAACAAAATATATGCAGAGGTCGTAGAGAATGAATAATATAACTCTAGGATAACGATGATTCTTATACCAAATACTGACAAAACAATGGACTTGTGTGTGATTTGAAAAGATGGTAGTATTTTACTAAAGGATTATTCTACTTTCCATGTATGTCCTCTTGTTGCCTTAGCAAATATTCTGCTCCACAAACTTCCAGTGTCCACGAGTGTTGCTGCTCACCATGAGATCCACAATGATATTAATCAAGCAATTGAACACTATTTAAGCGGTCGTCTAGAGGAGTAAAGGATTTATTAGTGATGTCACTTGTTTTGAGTACGTTTTAGAACGGCCAACCTTTTGGAAGTGGTCCTTCTTCTCGCAACACTTCCAAGTCGAATCTTTTGAAGGTGTCTGTCATTACCACGGAAATAAGACTTGTTCCATCCGGCAGCAGAGATTTTACTTCCATATTTCTCAGGAGACTAAACAGGATCATGGAATTGTGTAGATTCCCCGGTAGACGCTGTAACATTCGAAGAGTCAACATGACATGTTTGTCCCTACTAATTGGCCATCTTTAATGTGAGGACCTGATTATAAGCAGTTTCAAGATTGAAGTATCTGTTCTCTAAGAGTCACTGATTTATGTTGTTACATCGCAGACCGCTAGTTGAAGGCGTCCCTCACGACAGTGTTACGATATTCTTCAGCAAAGACGAGTTTGAAGTTGCAATATTTCGCCAACAGTTTCAATTTCTGGAGGTATTCGTTGAGAGGTTGACTGGTCTCTTGTTTTCACCTTGCTATGGGATGACGGGAAAAGATTTCGTTTTTAGGTTTTATATGGAGACGGTTGGTACAACTGATTCGAAAATGGGACACTCGGCAACACGCCCTTCACATGAACGGAGATACGTCGTTAATTAGCGTGTCTGGCCTGTTCAGTTCAAGTGCATTCATCGCGACAAGAAAGTTTGTAAACGTTCTATACCAGTGGGCCATTGGTTTTAGGCTGTTGTGGAACTCGGATCAGCATTGAACCAGTTAGTTCGCTGGACACTCTATCATTATTGTCTCAAGAAATAGCTAAGGGGAAGATGTCTGAACCTAGAACTTTATTACATTCTAGTTGTTCGGGCTACATAACTACACCGATTTTTGCCGAATGATCACCGGGAATCTCACAAGAAAATATGGCCACTTCCATCGTCTACAGCTGTGTTTGCTGACTCACGCCATTTACACTGTCCCCCAAGGTGTTCAGCCGTCTTGTGAAGTCTGCGAGAGATTGTAAACTCGTTAGCCATCGTTTTCGATTATAGTCTGACTAACTCTATTTCGATAGCCAATGCAATCACTAATCACGGAGTGTAGTATTCTTCTGGCAATTTATACTGTCATCCACCGACGCCACTGTTAAACGTGATGAGCATGTTTTTGTCGCTGGTTCGAGTCTACCCGGTCCCCAGATTTTTCACAGTTAGGTCTCTTCCAAGTTAGCAGTTTTGTCAAACTAGTTACAGACACTGTATTTTCAATGCTGATTATTGGTGTTAGTAAGATCCAGTATGAACTGTCTAAGAAATCTCACGGAGGCAGTCAAAGCCTATGTTCATTTGATGAATTCCGCAAGACTGTGGGGCTAGCATGCGACAGACCAAATGAATTTTCTAGGCTCTTGGCGTGGTTTCGGAACCCATCTGGTGGAGCGCTTGCCGCATTTAGGTATTCAGCTTCTGTTGTTGGTTCAGATTCATTCAGTCCAGTTTTTTTTATTATTCGGCCTTTTCCGAATTAGCAAATCTGCCAATCTACTTGTGAGTACTGTAGTTTAGTATTTGCATGCCTTCTGATAAGAAACGCCGTTCTGATCTCTAGCTCATTCGGCCAGGTTTTCCTCAAGCTGCTTAGATTCTCCTTATGGTTGTGTTTTGGTTCATGACGACCATGGTTATTGGGGTTGCGTACCGCTAGTGAACACATCATTGATGGTATCTTTGCAATACGAATCGTCAGTCTCCGCGCAAAGATTCTAGTCCCTTTCAACGACCATACTTGAATAAGTTGCTCACACTGACCGTTTTCATGGCTAACTGCAGACGTCAGTCGTGGAAGTATTTTATTTTCAGGCTGTACGATCAACGTACCCTGAAAGGTTGTGTCTGTCATGACGCTCGTGCGTTTGGCAGTGATTTCATTCACGAGTGGTTATTTAATTCATCAGTCTGTTCCCTCCATCTGTCTGCTGTTCTTCGACTATCTTAAGCAAATTCATGTACGCCATATTTCGTTTACTGCATTATTCTGAAGCATCCGATGATTAGAGCTGTAGCCGTCTAGTGGTAGGAATCGTTCCACCAAGGTATGGTGTTAGTGTACACGATGATGATTAGAATCAGTTCAAACAGACTCACGTCTTACGAATGAGAACATAGGGCAATACCGGCAGATCTGCCATAATAGGTAACGTTATGCATAGATTCACAAGTATAATGGTATACCAACTGGTGATAATCTGCTCGTTCCGACCAGCTTTATTTACTGTAAAATCGTGCTTTTATTCTGGTATTTGACGAACACAGTAACACGTTATTAATACATGAGCAACTCACGATAGTCATCAACTTTCCAAAAATGAGTTATAGTATAAAAGTCCACAAATGTTGTCCTTTAATGCCCCGACCATGACGTGTACGCTACTTTGTAACAATACTTGTTACTTTTGTTATCTTTCAGTGTAAACTACTCGGAGCAATCTCTGCAGCACCTTATGTATTTTTTGTGAAGAATGGTTTTTTCAGATCCGCCAATTGTCGAAAAAATAAATGAAATCAACGCTTTCATTTCGCACAGCACTTTACAGGTATTGTCCTTTGTTATATACACTTACGGTCCATAGGAAATCCAAGGTGCATTCGTAACTATTATTGATGTCATTTTTGGTTTATCTGAAAATCGCGATGGTTGGGATCTGTTTCGATTAATGGACACGACCGATTCCTACTTGTTTGAATACGTACGAAAATTTCTGTCTCCGGTGGGCCATCTACTGGACACTATTACAAACCGACTGAGCACAGAGGTTGGAACTTGCAAATATGAATTCCCAATCAGTTTGCTGTCGGTAAGCCTTCATATGGAAATTTTTACATCGATCAAAGGCACAGACGTACAATGCACTCATTTTACCGAACCCCAATGTTTCATTGGTTTCCACCGTTTCTCTGAGTCGGTTTTCGATGTCCAATGTTTAATATCTTCTTGCTAGATGCATTTGAATATTACATTTTTGCTTTTCTGTCCTATCCTCTTCATCCGAAAAGAGCCAAGGTAATATACTTACCATATTAATCGTCGCTTCCACCTTGTTGCAGCGACTGATTTTGTCTGAATTCGAACACAGTGTCTACACAGCTGTATTCACCGATTATCTGGCGTTTTATTTTTACATCGATTCGACTTCACTCAACCTACTTGATTCTCGCCTACAGTTAATTAAAGCTGTTCCACAAACCGCAGTTTTCCAAAGGTAGGTTCTATATTGTAAGTT
Organism: Paragonimus heterotremus; assembly: GCA_013368495.1. NCBI lineage: Eukaryota > Metazoa > Platyhelminthes > Trematoda > Plagiorchiida > Troglotrematidae > Paragonimus > Paragonimus heterotremus. Next base: position 76,249 of record LUCH01001783.1, read on the forward strand.
TTGGTTAACGAACTGATTCTCGCTTTCAGAAATTATTTTATCGAACACAGTAATGCTCACAACATACCAGATTTTGTCGACCTTCAACACCACTTGCCAGATCAAAATTTCCTCTGGCAAACAGAATCTTTCCTCCAGGTAACATTCTTGTTATTAACCCAATTAATTGTCTACTGTTTTCAGGCCATTTTTGAATTTTTACTTTCCTGGCGCTCGTCCGATCTTTGCTCCAAGCCTTCGAATAACGCTGGTGGCGTTACTGAGCTTCCGTTTTCGCAGGGCATTCCTATTTTACCCCAAAGTCACGCAGAGGTAGAATCCTTACATTGCTTTCCAGTTTATCTGCTGGTAGTAGTTGCAGAGTCAATGGTCGGTTGCATACCACCTTCACTTTTACTTGTTCCTGGTGGTCTCAGAAGCTAAGCTTAGTTGATTCGATTCCGGCTATCTGATGAAATCACTCTGTTTTAGAATGCTTTCCCTATTGCTTCAAAATTGTACCAAGAACTAGTCGACATCAGGATCAATTTTTCCCGTTATTCCCCGAGTGGATTGCATGTGTTTAAGTTGGCTTGTTTATGGCCCCCCACGATGCAAACACGGTTTTTCTGGTGGCACTTTTTACTCTATGAACAGTACACCGAGTGCTGTGATTATGCAACGATTGTTTCTTTAAAAAAACATACCAGCTCCTTGACATATCGCCGATTTTGTGGACTTCCTTGTTCTGCAAATCCACACTGATGACCTGTTGCAGTGGATTGGTTACATGTTATCAACGCTAGCTTTAACTTCATCCCATTTCCGTTAGCAGCGGCTCGGATTTTGTGAATGTTTTCAGTATGTTTGCGCAATGTTAAGTGCACTTCCTCTCCTGCTACGCTCATTTCTGGGAACCACAGAAATCGGACATTCTTGCGGTCGGCTAGGGTTATCTAAATAGACCACTTCTTTTGTCCATTGCTGTCTGCCCGGTGATTTTTGCTGCAGAAACTGGCATTGTTCCTTAACAAAATGGTAGTTGCGGAGCAGTGATGTTGGCAGTTGCTGCAAGCTAGTAAATTTGTATTACCCGGTAGTGAACCTAGCTTGTTTCAATTTGAACGTCAATCATATTTGTTAACAGATTTTACATTTGTGTTGTCATTGTTTCCACTCGTTCCGTTTCCTGTCGTTTCAGCTCCTCTTTCTTGTAAGTGTTTATGCCAGTCACTCCATCATCTCCCCCTATACACATACGCTGTCTAATCCATTTGTTCTGCACACAAACTGCACTCATCTTAGGTGGCTCGCCGGTTCTCATGCATGGGCGACGTTGTTGTCCGTGGGACTGAATGTCGGTCACCTTAGTTTCATTTCATCCGTTTCCCGGAGTGCTTTTCGCATATGGTTTTCGTGTGACCTGCTTGGTGTGGTGATCGTTTAAATGCATGGCTAACCTAATGAATCACTGCATTATTCTCCTTAGTCATCCAGATATCTTACATTGAATATATTTTGTTTGTAAACAGTGCATGAACTGCAACGTTTTCTACCAGTTATCTCTGTATTCTTAAATCATTCTGTCCGTCTCTGATGAATACCTGTGTGAACTTCGATAGGCTATGATGACGATTTAGATTCTGCAACACGAATTGTCTATAACTGTTGTTCTTCTATAACCGGTGTGTCCTCTCATTTTGTGTTCGTTCTCAGCATGCTATTGTTTACTTTCAAGCCTGATTCTAGTTCGAGGTCCTTTGAAGTTTGTACATTGGAACATATCCGATCCCTGATTATCTCTGCTTTGCTGCTGAACGGATCGATATGGGATCCCTAATTAGTATCATTGTACCTCCTTTTGAGAAAGTTCCAATGTGTGCACTCAAGACCGCTGTGTACTGTGACCGACCTGGAGTTTAAAAAAATAGCATTATGGCGGATTTGTACATCATCAAAATTAACACAACAATGTCAGTCATGAAATGCTGGCTGTATTCCTCAAACTAACCTCATCTCGCGTTATCTTATACGATACACTGGCATGCTAGAGCACCTAATCGATGTTTCGAAAACTCACTGGTTCGGGAAATTGGAATGTTCAATATGTTTCCACGTTTTTGAGTGTAATACCATTTTAGGATCATTAGATTCAACGCTACCGCAAATGATGGTATATTTGAGTGGTAGTGTTTCTTTTGTCTAGGCAACAATTTGTAACCTGGGCTTTCAACTGAATGCACTCATCGCACGGTGAATAATATCAGGCTGTTGCACATGCTTTGTTATGTGTTTTGATGCACTGTTGGACGTCATATTTATGGCTTGTCTGGGGCATGGCCGTCGTGCACGTGTTACTGTACATCGCCTTAAGATTTCAGCTGATTTTCAATTCTATGACTTCCATCCCATCGACTAAATGGCTTCCAAAACCTCTTCAATGTTCTGTTCTTGAGTTTGCGAGACAATTGCAGCTTCCCAGATGTATTTTTTCTTATTTTTTTCAGGGCTTCTGAATTTATTAGGGTTACTTTACGATAGTTTAACCGTAAGATATACGCCCGAGATTACGTACTGTTCAGGAAAATCCATGCCGGAAGACATTCGTGCTCGACCTTCTAGTCAAGCCAACACATGCTTTGTGCACCTAGGAACAAAATATTCAACATTTACACTCACACCAGCAAATATGAAATTAGTACCGATTCTACTTATGTATTTTTTTACTGTGATTCAGCGGAGATTTTAATTAGTGTTTTCGGATAACCGAAGAAGGTGAGTTGTGGTTGCGAACAAATAGTTTTGTGTGTGAGCTCTTGTGGCTTAGCGATAGCGACACTTGTTTACCACTGCTCTAGCGGTCTGGCAAACGTGTGATATCCCTCATCAATGCACCCGAGGGAAATAACGAATGCAATTGATGAGTCCACAAATACTGACGACGTGCAAAGTTTGGTAACGTGGCGTGAATAAAAATGGGTAACGTAACACATAAAATACGGGGATTTCAACCTTTGGAAACACTTCGTTCACATAAATGAATCACTTCAAATTAGTGTTCACTGTAACGTAAAAAGGACCTACCGTTTGATTTTAGGTTCAATACAAAGCAGCTAGTAATCATTCAAAAATGGTTCGTGCAACTTAACATGTGGGGACAAATTATACGTCTTTGTTGTTATTGATCAGCTTAAGTAGACCGGCGTGTAAGGCATATATAGCTGACGTGAGTAACTGCTCAGCCTAAAAGGTGATATCCTCTGGACATTTCATCGGAACAGTTTCTTTGGGAGTGAACATAAAAAAGCACGATACACGATAATCTTTAGAGAATGGGAGAAAAATTGGCCCTCCAATGAGCTGACTTGGAATGGTTGGTAAGGTGAATATTCGGCCGTGTACGGAGGGGCAGTTGCGTGCAATGTTAATTAGTAAAATAAGATAGTGTTCTCTCATTGCTGACCTCAGGAACATTGCTGTGTTTCAGGAGTTAGACACGAGCAACTGTAATCTTTTCGTTCTGTTGCTTTACAATCAACCGTACATGGCAGACCGGGTCACTCACGGTGAACCGTAGATGACAATCTGCGCGGACTGATGCGCTCCCGCAAAATCTGGCTGAGTTGTTTTGTGTGGTATAATAATCTTTGCGAAACAGTTACTATCATGAGTGCACATGAAATGGATGGAAAGTTGAGCGTACTGTTCTTTAAAATTGGTGCGCTGTCAACTATTTTCTAGGGCCTATTAGTTTTACACTGTTATGCATTGCGAATAATAATCTGCCAATATATAGGCCAAAACTTTTGCACATTATTTGAACTTGATTTAACCCAGTCCATGTCGTTCCATCACAGCGACGATTACTGGTTTCTGCCCTGCTTACCAAAATCGCTCCTGCGTAGCTTTAGAGAACCTGCAAGCTTGCATGCTACATGGAAGCGAACACTGTGTTATGAAAGCTGGAAGGTTAACTTTAACTTGTCTAGTTCTGCTTTACGGGATTTTCTTGGTATATTTGCCGTGTGTATGTAGCTTCACGTTCAGTTGGCAGCTGTCATTTTCAGGAATCATTTGAACATTTGAAGAATTCAGCTGACCGTTTTCCGTTTACTTCCTGTTGGCTGTTTCGAGATTTTCATCGTTTTTCGGCAAACGCTGCTACCGGTCAGTTTCTCTGGATGCATACAATTAAGGCGATGTGTGTCTTTCTCGAGAGCAATTGCCCTAATAGATTGTTGTTTATTCTTGTATGGCAGTCCCTTCTTTCTCCACGGTCTTTTGAGATGTGAGATAAATGTTTGCTTCTTCGAATGGAAATTGTGTTACGAGAACAACGAAATAAGTTTAAGATAATTCGACAGGTGACTGGTGATACTACTATATCTGAACTGAACCGCTCCAAAGACTGCATATCGAGTACCGTGAGTCTTGCGTAACTCTCGATAAATGGTATTCTACTTCGACGATCACCAGTAGGCATGCTTACGCTTTTCCAACGTATATTTTGGCTTGTGCTCTCATTAATCTTGACGATGACAAACGAGGCGCTCGATAATAAGTGCATCAGTACTAAATAAACGAAGGTCAAACTTACAGATACAGTATTTTCTACGACTGTGACAAACTAGCGGGCTTAGGAGCGTTTACAGCAGGTGATGTGGATTATGAGAGATGGCACCCTCAACTCTTACCAAGCAGAGTGGTCATAGATTCACTAACGTTTGACTATGTCTGACCACCGTGTGATTTTTTCCAATCGTTAGAAATCATAGCCAGTAGTGTACTGTATGGCAGACGGTTCAAAATCAGAGTACTTGTTTTACCAATACAGACGGCGTGCTCATTGTAGACTGTTCGATACGAGTTCACCCAACGATTTAATGTTTGCCACTCGTTTAAACTGGCATATCAGCGAAGTGGCTGATCAGGATGCCATTCGGGCACAACATTGGATTTCTCATAGAAGGCATCTAAGTAAAACAAGTCCAAGCGTACCACCCGTCATTACAAACAAGCAGAGCCGAGCCAACCAGTAGAAAAGTTGAGGCTTCCAGACCTGTTTGATTTCTTCATTTTGTTATTGGTTCTTGTTTACAAAATAACCCACTGGAGTCCAGTAGGATTGAGATAATTTAGTGCCACAACTGTTGTCTTTTTGCTTTCATCTCGATAAGCAGCAAGTTTTCAACGCTCATTACCTCGGTTTTAGGCAACACAAGTAGGCGTTTCTCGAATAATCGTCGTTGGACTGTTGCAATGTTGATACGATCAACTCATTTTATGCAAGCTAAATGTGGTCAACACAACAACACTCGAAAACTGGGCGTGCACTTATATCTTCCATTCTTATAGTTACAACCACGCGAACCATGTGTCATGCGCGTCCGGGGAGCTCGCAGAAAGCCGTCGGCTCTCAGCAACCTCATTTTTCAAGGTTTCACAGAAAAACTTACATTTGTCGTTCTTGGAAATGTTAGAAAGCTTGAAAAATTCGGTCCTCGCATTTACTTAGATGCTGTTTTTCTACTTATTAAAAATTCACTCATCTTGTCTAAAAGGCACTTCTCAAAACCGTAATGTAACTTACTGTTATTTCGGGTATCTGTTCCAATTGTTGTGTTGGTTTGATCAGTGCAGTTTACTTTCTATTAGCCACATCGCTTGCTTATTTATTGAGTATGAATCAAATTTTTGCCTACGCACACTTGTTTGATCGAAAAATACCCATTTTCTGTGCACTTTTCATTAATCACGAATAACATCCATTTTCCAATTCGCCAATCCAGCTGTCTTTCAAGCCCACAAGTTGCCATCTCTATTTGGTCAGATGTTTCCTGAAATATTTCTACTACACAGCATTCCATCACACGCCATCAATCTCGTTCCAAACACCGTACAAGCAGTTGCTTTACAGCCGAGTGACCAGCTACCACAGGTTGGTTTAATTTTCCACGGTGACGACACAATTCTGAGTCTATATTTCACTCTAGTGTATGTTTGATCTATCGTCTTCATGGATAGACCACATGTTGTGGACACCAAGCACGGGACACGCTGTTTTATTTTTTAGTCTGGCTGTCTCAGATTCATTTATTGTTTCTGTTTAAGTAACCCGACTCCATCTAGTTTACATGTGGACGTTTACGTTGTGCAGCAGTAAGCACTCACGGATACAAAAAATGGACATCTTCGGTAGCCGAATATATTTTGTCTGGACACGGTTTTGCTACGGTCGGACGGCATTTGTCTACCTCAGTCCTCTGCGATGTGAATGCAAAATATTTAAGTATGTATTGTGCTTCTACACGGTCGTGAGATAGCCTACTTACGTCTTTGATGTTCTAAAACTGTCTGGTTTTCATCAACGGTGTTTTCACAGTATTGCATGGATGGTGGAACTCGCCGTTCGTATAAATGACGATATAGTTCACCGGCACTTTTTCGGAGTGAGTGTTGTTCCCGGTAAATAGGTTTCATTGGCTGAAACATGTTTTGCGAATAGCTTGCTGTGCTCTATAGTTTTTGCACCAACTGGACTGAACAGGCAAGCAGTCAAATGTATAAGTTGGTTTTGAGGGATGGAGGTTTGGGTGTTTCTGTTTGGTTTCTTAGAATGTTCTCGATTTATTGGCTGGGTTTTTAGGGTTAGTGTTCCTTTGATGTTAGAAATCTTGTGCGAAGTTTAAACCCTGAAGCACATTTGTATGGGCGTGTGCACATATCACTCCTGTCTAATCGATAAATGGACTGTGTCGATTTCACTAAAACAGTCTGAGGCCAATTGGTAAGTGCTTGATTTTCCGAACGATGTCAGTAACTGATTTCCTTGAGTCCGTTTGTCAATTTTAGTCGACTGTTTACCTCAAAAAAGTAGGTTTGCCCATCTGTCTCTTTCGTCACTCATCTTCAACTGAATTTCATTCGGATTCTCGTACATTTGGAAGAGGCCTAATTATGGAACACTTCGGATTCGGTTGAATTTGTCCAAACGCGACGAACGCTCTATCAGCTAAGCTACGAAGTTACCCCGTGATTCCATAAGTTTTGATTCAATTACTCACCCATTGCATAATCTCGTATGTAATCCATCAAATGATTCAACGGTTGGACTTCTCCGACAGGTTTTCTCGAGCAAGTAACGCTTGAATTCTGGATGCCTCAGCTTGTAAAGAGCTAATGAGGCTTGTGTATGCTGTTTCTGTCTGGTTCGAATCTAGCTTAGTCCAGATTTTACACTGTTGGGTCTCATCTTCAGTGACAAATCTATCACACTACTTATCAACGATACTTTTTAAATCCACTACTACATCCTTCTGTGGTCCCTATGCTTCTAATTTCGTCGGAGTGGTCACAACGTTTATGGTTTTATTATGTCATTCGATGACTGACAGCCGATTCCAATTTTATTAATCTGTCGACAGATTCTTGTGTAGCGCTCTTTGCCTTCCACCAAGCAATCCGTCCGGGCTGGCGACACACCACAACTTGATGTCCCAGTTAAAACAGTTGCTTATATTCTGCTTCCGACATTGGTCGCTGGATTTGAGTTTTGAGGTTGTCCTCGAGACGTGGCTGACCAGCATTCAGCCTTGGCGTTACGCACAGACTCCCCAACCGTATGGGTCATGCTCACCTCCATTGTTCCGTCCAACGGAGTCCGCAACAAATACTGTTCAACCTATACCGAATGACACGTGTCCCTACTCATGGTATGTTCACCCAATGTGGCAATCTTTATCTGGTATTTCACATTCTTTTTTCTTCTGTGCAACTAATTGCTGATTCCAATCGTCTTTGTTGACGACATGCCAGGGGTCAATAGGCCAAACATTACTGCCATACAACCATGCAATAAATTACTCATATCGAATCTTTGGACCAACTCTCGTTTTATGCCGCAGATCAGCGACTTTTTTTCAAACGCGGGCCAGATTATCATCATCGTCATCATTTCAGTTTTGAAACACATCTTTGGGTGCCGTGGCCCAAGCTGCCGTTGATCCTGACAATGGTCCACGAAGTAGCAGAGCAATAAACATGTACATATCCTAACGAAGGAAAATATAAAAAAAAAGAAATGCACAAAACTAGATGAGTTTCACGAAAAAGAAGAGTCAACAAGTTTGCGGACACTGGCTCACCACTGGCTACGACATAATGCCATGTCACAGTGTTTATAACCAGTGGTTTGGATGATCGCGAACTCCTCAACCAGGTAGACGGTATCTACCTGGTTGTAATAGAGACAAGCATCGATACTCGTTGAAGATTTGCACGAGTTTGTTTCTGCGCTCCTTCCCATCGGTAGCGTATTAAGACTGATGGGGGTTTATCTGAGTGGTCACATGATGGTTGATAGGACGTAGGTTTGGCAGTAACATTTAAAGGACCAGAGTTACGTTCATCAGTGGACGTTACTGGTAGTAATAGGTAAACGTCAACCACTACACAAGAAAATGAATGTACTGTTGAGTGGTTGGAAAACTCGACCTATTTATGCAGAGGCTGTTAATGGATTATTCATATTTAACCAGTGCATCGTTGTGTCTTCATTTAATCAACCAAATTATCGGACGAAGGGTCTCTAGTAACATATGCTGAATATTTTCGCTCGCAAGTCATCCATTCCATTGGCTGTGGTTTTATGCCACCCGATCACCTGACTCATAGATCACCAGTTGCAGAACTCAATACTGACCGATAATTACAGCGATCCTGTCAGATAGTGAACGGCCATCGAGACGTGAAACAACTGAAGTTAGCTGGCAGTTTCATTGACTCAATGTGGCTCTCAGCCTTAGGATTAGGAGGTTTTCAGCATGTATAGACAGAGACTTTGTAGAATCACGTTTAATTCTAATGAGTGGCGTCCACATAGGGATTCCGTTGAATGTATTCATTAGTTTTTTGTCTTTCATTTTAGTATTTTGTAGTTTTATGCATATACTTTAAAACAGTAGTATATTAACTGTCCGTGTTCATTGTTGTCTCTGACTCCTCCTTAATATGTGTGAAATCCATTGTCCTTCTGTACTTTACGAATCTGCTATTTTACCAATTCTTCAATTTTATTAAAATGTTGTTCACGATGGTGTCAAGCCTGGAACAAATTACCAGATCTCAGATTATACTGATGGTAACCCAACATTTAATGTATTGTATACTTGATTAGGCTGCAACATATGTTATACGTAAATCCTCTAACAGGTGCATATATCGGGACGAATCAGGATCCATGTGACAAGCGATAGTACAGGGGATCGGCTAGGAAATAAGCACGTCTATGGTGCGTTGTTTGGCGGAATTAAAATTTCAGTGGAATGCCATTTTAAAAGCGATAGACGATGTATCAAAAGCTTATTAAACATTCCTGTGGTAGTGCCTCATCGGCTCAGGAAAAGCTGACACGTTTCGGATTCGCTGGCCTACCCCTTCGTGGACAATAGAGTTGCGCTTGTTTGTCGTTATCCACATTTTGAATGTGTATTATCTTCCAGGATAGATTTCGGAATCGGGTAATGCCGAACACAACTGCGATTGTTACACGTGTTGCCTTCATAGATGTGTTGAACTTTTTGCTTCTGAGATGCCCGAATTATGCATTTCAGTGTGATTATTATCTCTCTCGTCTAACTGAAGTTGTACGCTTTTCCGTTTTATTAAACGAACTTGTCACTGACTGAGTCAAGCTTTTTGGTGTACTCCACCTTTCCGGATATATGATAAAAGCTCATTAACATGTTTTGACAATTCATTTTTGTAGCAGTCTGGTTGATGAAAACAGTCTGGGTTATCTCATTTCGATAGAGCCTAAATCTTATCCTCATCAGCGTTATGGGCAGAAACGCGTCAATGTCTCATAGTGATACCGCCAGTTTAGAGTTACAAGATAAAACGTGATATCCACTCTACCCCCTATCTGTGCGATTGTAAATTTGGTACTGATGAGTCAATACGCAATGCTTCCATCTACCAGTTTTCGTTTTCTGACTGTTTTGTTCAAACTTCTGAAGAGGATGAACTGTTTTAAAACGTGATCAGTCGAAAATAAACTTGAACAAGTTGTTAACATTTTCAAAACAAAACTGAGTTGTAAGTGAAGACCATACGACATGTATAAGACAGCTTCATTGTAATTTTTATTGTGTAGCTTCATTACCTGTTCTCACTCATACCACAACGCTCGAACCAATGAGCCCAGTTGATAGCCACCACTTCAAACGTCTGCAGCTGTTGGCATCGGAGACGAACACGACTTACATCTGCTAACCTGTTAGTAATTTCCTCATTGTCCTTTGCTGAACCATCGATTCGCCATCTCATCTCATGCCAGTATGCTGTAGACTCGGTAACTATAGTACACTGAATATTAAGCAGTAGGTTAGCTTTTTTTCTTCTTATTTACGACCGTCTTTCTAATTATGTGCACAGATAAATGTTGTCGTTTGACCGAATTGTCCCTAGTTTGTCAGCCCGAAATGCTGTCTAGATTTTCGTGGCATACAACTGTCCGATTGAATTCGCACTAGCTCACATGACAAATTTTTGCAACCGAGTTGCCACTTAGTTCATCTTTATAACTCAAGTAGGACCAGTAAATCATTCAGCACAATCAATCGTAACCGGAATGTCTGTGTTCATCAACTTTTTCCCATCTCTTCCAATGCAACTTGTAGGGTATCCTTTGCTACTCAACAATACAGCCTCTACGTCGTGCCTTTGTTGTTGTTTTTGCAACGGGCCATCCGAATGGATCTGCGCGTCTATCGGAACGCTCACATGTTGTATCGTGTCGCCAAAGTGTTCTCCCAACCCGGGCTCAAAATTATGCTGCATAATGCTGAAGGTCTGTTGCTTTGACTGCTTCTTTATTTACCCGTCCATCTTCAATTTATGATTTTCGTCTGGACAGTCCGACGTAAAAGTAGTTTAGTCTTTTCTTATCTGAAAAAACGTTTTGATAATTCATTGGCTGTAATATTCTTTTGAATTTTCTCAACACTCGCCGCCTACTCCCCTTCTGTAAATAACGCGATTGAGGATAATTAAGTCCGGATTAAGGTCGCCCTGGCCGCCGTTTTGAATTTGACCACCTTTACTTATGTTCGACCACTGACGGTGGAAAACACTTTCGGGACGTATCATTTCGAATGCTCATCGGTGACGTTAGTGGATTCCAGCGTGGATTAATCGAGAAATCCTGCTTGGGCAGTCAATCGGTTGGTTCATTTGGTAGATTCCATATGACACAGTTGGTTAGGTGGGTAACTAAGTCCAAATATTAAATTTCTGAGCTTCCGGCGTGGCTTCGTAGCTGGGCATGTAGAGCATTTGCTGTGTTTGGGCATGTTGTTTCTGTCGCTGGTTCGAATCCAGCCGATGTCCAGATTTTTCGTAGTTGGGTCTCTTCTACAGTATTTGCTATCGTTTATTTTGAGGGGCAATGTACGCATCTCCGTTTAAAGGAAGAAAAAACGGGAATACCAAAACTAAGCAACATATATGTACGATATCTGGTTTGATGAATGGGCTCGCCGTTGGTACTCGCAACTCCTCGAAAACTCTAGCCCAAGTTGCGCACTGGTTTCGCCAGGTCTTCGGTTACGTGTTTGTGTCGAACACAACGCACGTCATTGGTGACTCAGCATGATTGCAGACTATGAGCGAGGCTTTCTGGTTGACCGCAGTTGCCACGGCAAAGAACTGAGTGGTCACTTTGGCCACCTCGTGAATTTCAGACCTTGGTCCGCAAGAGACTACATCTTACCTGAATGGCACGAATAAAGATTCCGAGGATAATGTGTTCTGGATTGAACAGCTAACGATTAGAGAGTGGCGAACATGACATTTCCTGAAGAGCATGGCCTTCTAGCAAATGATACGCGTACCGGGACGTTCACTTCCCTCAAGATAGGGCCAAATGAATTATCCTTGATCAAATTCCGGAGAACTGGACATTGGCTGGAGAAAAGTCTCTCCACTCAAGATTTGCGCGAGATGAGAATAGTGGTGGACAAACTCGGGATGCCCAGACCGCCCACACGAATTGGGTTGTGGATGTAGCTGATTGGGGTGTCTTTAGAAAGGCGGAGCTACTGCCGAATTCCAAAGTCCATAGCTTTGGACGTGTCTCGGTTGACCGCTCAATACTAACGAGTGATTCATTTTCGGGATCAGGTGTTGTCTAAGCAGTTTTAGGCGTTGATGTGGCTTCAAGGGCGCTTTGGTGGTTTCATCCAGCATCGTACGAAGTTGGTGACTATGATTAGTGAATGCTTTACCTTTCCAGGCGGACAGGATACCGAGATAGGCCACCGTATCAGAGGCACTTAGTGACTGGATAATGTCCTGGCTGAAGTGAATAGACACGTTAGAGATAGCGATTGCATTGTGTTTACGGTGACCGCGGATGACCATGGACTTAGTTTTGTGTGTATTGATTTTCAGCCCGGGTAGTTCCAGGGCACTAACGGCGGCTGCAAGCTTATCGGGGAACTTATGTTACATCTCATACCGATTCTATACGTATCTACTCGTCCGCATTTACTGATACCCCTGTAGTTCCTATTGTAGAAACATTACCGAGCTGTTATACAGTGGTTACCAGGTCACCCTGACCTCAGTGTGTGTTCTGATGGTACTCAGGGAGCCTTTGAAATAAACTTGGAGGGGGTTCTCCATTCGCATTGCGTCACCGACTGGTTGAGGTTATAACGCCGAGTAAGTTGCTTGACCTCAAGTCAGCATCCATGCACCATCCGGATATGCTGAATATAAACCATTAAACTGGAGCTTGACTGCTTCATGGGCAATCCAACTCAAGTATACGGTCGATGTGCACATCCTTCTAAATGGAGGTTGCGGTCCACTTTATTTGTTGCTGTAACTAACCGTTATGTGCTGTACATTGAGGTGCACGTGCAATGTGTTTCATGTGGTCTTACCATTTTTTTTGTTACTCAGTCGCCTCATTTTTCTGTTGCTTCACAACATACTCTTGCAGTTACTGATTGGTTTCTTTTCGTTTACTGAAACTGATGCATTGTCCGTAGACTTCTTTTTTTAAAATCTAACTAAAGTAAATCTAAGTAACTGTACTCTTGTTCAACATTTTTCGGTCCGTTTCTTTCCTTTGAATCCTGTCTTATGCAAACTTGGTCTTTCGCTCTTCATTACATATGCGTTTCATATGCACGTGTGGTTTCCCCGTAGCAATCCGAATTGTAATTTAACCGGTTGCAGTTTTTCTGAGATCAGTTGGACCTCCAATCCTATAGACAGTAGAGTCCAACTTGACATACATCATCTATTTCACGTTAACGTTACTTTTCACCGCTGTTCTATTCCCTTTTTGCATTAGCTGCTGTTCTGCAACAGGCTATCGGGACCACACAAAGTCCATTGGGCGACCAGACAGATGTTTCATCCGATTTGGAACAGACTGGGATTTGGGGGGCTGAATTCGCAGATGCATTAAACCAATTGCTGACCGTCATTTCGGGAACTCTCAGCGAGTGAGTGTGATGCTGTCATGCACATGTGGCTCTTCATGCGATAACCGTAGTCGATTGCTCTCGCGCGGGGCGTTTTTTCATGTACTACATTTCAAGGTTTCACATTCGCCCCCATTTTCTCCTTTACGTATAACCCGTTTGGTTAACTGATGTAGAGCCACGGGAGTTATACGTGTCTCTTTCTGAATGGATTATTGAACTCTGTTGATGTGGCTTAACAGTAACAATCAATTGTCATACTTCACTGAATGGAATTTGATTATTTGTTTGTATGATTCTTGGCTAAACTCATCGTCTTTCTTCAAAGTGCTTACTTGTCAATTTTACTACTAATGAGTAGTTTGGCAAATTTGTAATTTTAAATGAGACCCAATCGTGAAAAGTTAAGGCTTCGGCTGAATTCGAACCAGCGACAGAAACACCATGCTTCACTGCGGCAAACGCTCTACCAGCTGATCTGCGAAGTCATCCCGGGGGCTCGGAAATTTCACATTTGATATCTGTTACCCACCCGTTTCATTGTCTTATAAGGAATCTCCCAAATGATCCAGGGAATGGACCGCCCCGGTAGGGTTTCTCGAACAGTTCACGCTGGAATCCACCAACGCCACTGTTGAGCATATAAATTGTATTACTAATGAGTAGTTTGACAGATTTGTGATTTTAGGTGAGATCCAATTGTAAGTCATCTGTCAAACTACTCCTTATTAATACAATTTATATGCCCAGCAGTGGCGTTGGTGGACTCTAGCGTGAACTGTTCAAGATATCCTACCGAGGCAGTCCATCCCTTGGATCATTTGATGGATTCCATATAAAACAGTGAAACGGGTGGGTAACAGAGTTCAAGTGTGAAATTTCCGAGCTCTTGGCGTCGCTTCGTAGCTCAGCTGGTAGAGCTTTTGTCTTGTTGAGGCATGATGTCTCTGTCGCTGGTTCGAATCCAGTCGAAGCCCGAACTTTTCACAGTTAGGTCTTATCTTCCAATTTTACTTCGCGTCAATGGGCTGTTTATACTACGGGACCTATGGATTATTGATTAATGTTTCAAGTACCCATAATATTGATATACACTTAACGTCACTCATAATCGATCACAGCTTTTGTCTTCCCATAGACTTTTCGGCCAGGTTCTTCGATAAAAGCATCATACTTGAGTTTCTCCCTTGTTGGAGCTCACCTGTAATGCCTGTCATTTCCGCAGTATGGGTTAGAATTCCGGCCACGCTTTCATGAGGCAACCATGTCGGCCATTTCATCACCTACCATCCTTTAGGCGCGACCGAATTGTCATTTGTGAACGTTCAACTACTTCCGCTTGTAACCAGTGCTAAATTTATGTCAGTCAGTATTATCTACAACTTGTGATTACTTATGTTACCGAGCTGTCTAGTCAACATGATAATTACTAAAGTAATAAGAAAACCAAGCATTTGTTGGATATGAATTAATGTTTGTCTGAGCTGACTAGCTTCTTATGCCGCGCATTTATGCTATGACTTTCAATTTCACATTTAACTTTTACTCGACTTATCTGTTTTGCAGTAGTATACTTTTATTTTCGAATTTAACACAACCCATCGATCTGTATTTTCCGTCCTCATGCACAACTGTTTTACACGCTAACACTTATTTGATTTCCATAGACTCTAGATCGACCGTATCCGACTTTATCACTTATACTCCGTTTCATATCGCACTATAGCATATTTGTTTATATGAGTAACGGTAGTGCATCACCCATCTTACCGCCCGAATTAACTGGACGATTTACCTGGTGTTTCCGCTGCACTGTTACATACGTTTGTAAACCTGGTCGTAAGTGACTGCTCATTTAAATGGTTTATTATTGTACTTATAGGACCACGTCCGGTATCAGTATATATATATATATATATATATATATATATATATATATATATATATATATATATATGCCAAACATTAACTTCACTGAATGGATGGTAAACAGATGGTTCCACCTGCCGTATTGCTGGTTTTATACTTCCTCAAACTTGACCATTTGTTTTTTTCGGCATTCACGTTCTTTCAGCTACATGCTTCTCTGATCTTTCATGTTTTTTTTCCTGTCTCTTGCCTCCTTCTAATCGGATGTAACGATTCGAGCCGTCGGGACATTCCATTTGTTTTATTTTCTCCCAGTATTTGGCATTTAGCTTCACAAACCTGTCTTGTGTATCAGAATCACTGTGTCACTATCTGCGTTCAACCAACTGGTCATCTGTTCGAGGAATCAGTTATTCACAGTGGTCACAGTGGTTTTCTGGTGGATCTTATTAAACAGAGGGGTCCGTCAACCATTAGATAGGTGACTAATTCAGCGAGTTGCTTTCTGTTCTGTTTACTGGTTTTTCCCCGTATTGTGACATTTCAAACAGGTATTCACTTTCGAAGCCAACTTTCGGTTTACACCATTTAAAAATAATCGTGCATTTGACCGTTTCTTGTGACTTGAAAGTTCGGCCACGGTTTGCTCTTCTGTGCTCTACTGAACGATTGTAGCTTTTTCACGAGGGAAGGTTGATGTTTATGTGTTATAATTAATAAGATTTATCTTCGGATTGTCTCGTTGATACAGCCGCTTTTATCGACAGAAATATGTGCTTGGACGTTTGTGTCAGTACGGCCACGATCTAGGAACGCATAGGTCAAGGGAATAGATAAATAACTGTCAACGAACAGCAAGTCATGTACGTGTGGATAACGGATGCACGTATCTCACGCTCGTGGCTCTGCGAAACGAAAGTAGCTTGTATTTCGATAAATATGGTTGAATGAAACAAGTGACATGGTCGTATATCGCGCGCGTACGCATGCATTCGCGCTGCTACGATTGTTCACATAAGCTGATTTACCTGTTGCGTTCTCTATTTAAACTACTGTCCCTGGGAATAAGTAAAGGTTTGTCATTTCGCCATCATCGCACAGTGTTCATAGTAATTCTAATTTTACCCTGCTGAACGTATTAAGATATAGTTCAGTGTTAAATTCATTTGCGACAATTAAGTCAAACCAACCTTCGAAGATATCACACTAATGACCACCGTCCTTTATAATATGAGCAATGACCGTATTGCGGGTCATCACTCACTCGTGTTCGTGATTGTTTGTGTCTCACAATCCATTCAGTTTCAACCTATCGAATGCAACTCGGTCCACTTGTCAGTACGAATATTACACCACACTGTGTATTGTTGAGTGCCTACTTTGTTTTCACCGAACGTCGTTTGAAGCCTGTCCGAAAACGTTTCACTGTTCATTCGAGTTAAATATATTTGGGGCACAGGTGCTTTCATTGATGTACAAGTTGGACCGACCACCTCCCCTTAATATTCACCAGTCAAAGGAAACGTTTAAAGAATATAAATTAACGGTCGTCGACATTGACCTTAACGTTTAGTCAGGCGAGCACGTTCGGCCCATCACGCATACAGAATAATTTCTCCCGTATACGGTCGTAATCTGCCACGCCCACGCAACCAATATTCAGCAAGGTCAGACCATGTCTCTGGCTTTGGGTGCACTTTTAATCCTGTGCATTAGGCGATGCTGATTGGAAGCATTCAATTTTGGCATGCCGTCGGCATATTGCGTGCAGAAGGCCTTGTCTACACATCTCACTTTCACTCATATACGTCGGCATGGGAAATTTAAGCTACAATTTTTTTAGCATTTGGACTTCGTAGGAAAACCTGCTGTATCCCACGCTAACTTGCGTCTACCGCTGTGTTCAACTGGCTGTTTTAAGGTTGAACTCTTAGGCGCCTATTAGACGTGATTTTCCCCTCACTTTTGAAAGAATGTGTTCTGATTACAGCCTCACTAAGTTTGATGGACAAACATCTAGCCCATGCTTCGTGATATGCTAATACCGCGCTTACGATCAAACATACTACCATTTCGAATGCAAACTCACTAGTTTGCTGTGTCACATTTGTTATTGATGTTCATCTCATAATTCATTTACAATGTTTTGGATAGAAAGGGATTTCACATCTAAAAGCTGCATACGGCTAAAATACAATTGTATGTTGATCCCTGTTACATCTAAGTGCCTAAACTTTAAAGTTCTGTTGATTGTCTAGAAGTATTAGTATTCTAAAGGATGTAATTTGGAGAAATGGTTCCTTAAAACTGTGTAAACAAAAGTTGTCTGTCAAGGTCTTTATAGATAACATGGTCACGTTTTGAGATGTCTACGACTATGTAACGTTCACCCATTCGAATGATCTTTTCTTGCTGTCCTCGATTATTTCAAGAGTTCACGCAAAAATCTCCAAAGCAGTGGACACCAATACCGATCGTGGCATGTGGAATCGTTTCACGGATTTTCTCACAGAGTTGTTTTTGGAAGACGAGAACGCAGAGCGTGTGAACCTCCGGAAATGTGAACAGTATTTGAACGACACCGTTTCACTGCTTCAAAACTTTTTTGCTATCGATCAGGTAATTATTGTCGTGTCTGTTATAGCTATGTCCTGATATGTACATCCTTCATTATCTAGGCCTGGAATCATGCGCCGTTTTTGGCGTTATTCTCCTCCTTCGATTACGTTTAACGGCTTATCATGTATACAAATTGCTGTTGACTACTGCGTTTTGTTGTCGTTGGTATGGTTTAACTGGTTAGTTAGTTCCCGGACGTGTCATCACTGTTTTATGTCATCTCGCTAGCATGACGCTCTGTGAAACCAACCATTCACAATCTGATCTAGAAATCTCCTTAAACATTAATAATCTCTTTACATCCTTGAGTCTCGACTGTCTACCTGCCAGATTCTTATTCGATTATATGGGATTTATAAACCCAGATTAGTACGCTCTGTTTGCCTTACGGTGAGTAACCTTCCTGCTCGAAAAACGTTTGCAGTGATGCGTTTCTTAGAGTCAGAGCTTCGCGTGGGCCGGATACTTCAATATAGTTCAAATTTAGACATCATCCAAAGTTACCTATCTTCAAATTGATCATTTTGAATTTGGGCCCAGGTGTTGTTACTACTGAACTTATCGCGTACGCCTCTCGATTGTGATATGTTCTCACTACAAAACACCACATAGAATGAACCCTTCCTATTAGGGAAAAATTATGGAAACACGATGCAGTGACGAATCTTGTACCGTTCTGCGTTACATTATCACTCATAACTGGACTTTGGATCGTCGCTTTCCAAGACTTGTTACTAATGTTTGGATTAAGTTTTATATGATTACGTGACTCATTTCCAAAGGCAATTTACAGACATGTGCGCTCAATTATGTGATCGTTAGACATCATCCAGAATATTTACTGCTATCAGACAATTACAGTTTGCGCCTTTGGATATTACCTACTTCATATGAGTGATCACTAGGTTGTTACTATGATTTTGTTACGGAACATTTTTGGCCAAGTTGTTTTTAGAGTTTAGACTAAGTAAAGTTTGTTTTCCTGGATTTTCAGTACGATTCATTGTCTAACTGATATCAGGTAGAATCTTGACGAGCCCGTCGCTTTTTTCACGTGATCATGTTTCCAATAGCAAACAGATCAAATATAAAGGTTGTTCGGATAGAGACCTAACTCGTCAACCAAGACCAGAGTGTTCGGCTTTTACTCCAAAATATGCTTTTGCCACTTGACTCTGAGTCACCTGTCGACTTTATCCTATCAGGCTGTCAAGATTTAGACAAAACATTCGAGATAATCAGAGTTCAAACTCACGACCTAATTGTTGGTTCTTGACATCGTCAATATTGGGTTGCCACAAACTTACTAATCAGTGGTTACAACACTTGAATATAAGTTACAATATCACAGGCTGAAATCCGGCTTTTGCGACTGCTCCTATTTAGGTCTACACATTCCATTGATATCCAGCCTATCTGTGACCATGCTATTCATGTTACAACGGATATTTTGTGATACACGAGCTGGAAACATTGCTTTTTAACACCAGACATAAAGCTGTTTCCATACATTTCATCGGGGTAAAAGGCGTGCGCTAATTTGCTTGCAACACGTCTTCTGGTTGTCCAAGTAACTTTCGGTCAATTTCTATCTTCACCTGTTCTTTTTGTGCAATATATGTACAATCTTTCTGTTTGGAACTCAGATTATAAATTTTGTTCGCACCTATCAGTGATAATTCTAGAAGTCGCTTTCCTCTCAGATTCACTCTTGTAAACTCTTACCACCACCATTCTTAGCAGTCCTCGAATGACCCCATTCCGAAGTCACCGGTTGTCGGCCGATTACAATGGGATGACACGGCTGAAAGTCCGCTTCTTCCCGTCCCCAAAGCTCGAGTAGACTCCGAGGTGCAAACACCGCAGCGTCGTGTACAATTCGCATTAGCTAGCCCAACCATGCACTTGGAAAACACGTTCGACAGCCATTTCAGAGAGCACAGTAGTGAAGAACGCGCCGTAACGCGTCCGGTATCAAGAAACCGACCGGACACGATGGTCACCGAATACGGACAGCAGATGTTGACTCCTCTTGGTCGATTCCAGGTGAGGGAGCGTTTAACGTTTTATGTTGTCGGACTATTATATCACAGTTCCGATGTTCCAACAAGTACACTATCACCTTTTATTCATAACGGTGCCCCAGGGGCAGTCTGTTGCGCTACAGCGTTTACTGCATCACACAATGTCGTTGTGAAAGTTGTATGTCTACACTGACTCCCACGGCATCTGACAAGAATGTGAAGTCACATACCACGACTGCTGGACGGTCCCCTTGTACACGCACCCGCAGTGATTTCAAACAACTGATGTCACTGCAGTCAGTGTCACACACGGGCATACATAATTGGCAGCGTCTGACTCCGGATTAACCTGTCAAAGTGTCCGAAGCCGACGAACACGTACCTATAATCACCACTCCAAGTTGTTTGCTGTACATTACTTGTGGCTCCACTCACATCCCTTATCCCGTTGTGGTGGACTGTCAGGCAGAAAGTGCGAGCATTCCAACCCGCGGTGGATTACCTCAACACAGGGGGAGGTGCGTTCAAAAACCCACCGCGAGCGGATGGAGATGGCGTGGGCGACCGGATGA
>LUCH01001783.1:105279-117459 GCA_013368495.1 Paragonimus heterotremus
AGTTGAACAACCCATCAGGTGACAGACACTGCATCGTATGTGCGCATTGACTGCCACGATAAAATGTGGAGTTTCCAAATCAACTACTGGCGTACATCTTATTCACATGGAAGGTGAAATGACGTGTTGTTGCAATGAAAGCTCGGCAATAGCACTCCTTATCAAACGGTCCAGTTTTGTCAGGAATTTTGTAACCGCCACTCGGCACAAAGGCCAGTCTGGCTGATAACGACATTCATCATAGACAGCAATTCATCGGTGGTTCTCATTGATGTTTAACTGTCACAACCATGACGGAAAGGGCAAGCTCTGACCAGGAATAAGGGGAATGGACCTAACTGCTAAAAATAGTTACGCCTATACTCAAACATTCAACATCCAGGTGCCTACACTGTGCAAACAAACAATCGAACTGTTAGTGCAAGTTAGGCGTCATCAACAGGACAGCATCTTTACGGCTTTAACTGTCCAGCGTCATTAAATACATCTACTCCAAACAAAATTCACGCTACTGGGCCCGATTAGCCGTCATCCCACTGAATGTCATTAGGTAGATCCTTTTTTATAAAACTTGAACATACGCGGCAGGAGTGGAGCTAGTCGACCGGCTACAAGTGGATTCCTATCAAATGTGGCGAAAAGGATGTCTCGCTGGATTGACTCAGCTGGTGTACAGTGTCAGTGGGACCGCTAGCCGGCCGCATTGTTACAGAGGTACGCAAAGTTTGTCGTGTCAGTGGCGTGTTTCTCACTGAGTCCTAGTCGCCTCTATAGGTGATACATCGAGTGTTCTGGCTTGTATGAACAGATAGCCGACGCCGGATGGTGAACGTTCACCCAGTCCATTCACAACTTGGCGCGTTGGCATTTGCGTATTGTTGTGGTGTGTGGTCAGTCGGTTGGCATGCTGTAAGTAGGAGGATTGTGCGATGACCAATAAATCGCATCAAATTTGTATCAACAAAGCACTAGTCATTTTTCGCTTGGTTTACTTATAACAAACTATAGCGTCTACATTTTGTACAAATTTACAACTTGTGTCGCTGTTTACAATCTACTTTGCATTTTTAGCATGTTAACATTTGGAGGTTACAATCTGGAACAGAGATGCACTGGGATATAATTAATTTGATGCTTACCTCTATTAGTATTAGGACGGATTGTATCATTATCGAAGTATGATTCGGGCAGATTAATTAATACACTAGACGCATTTTTCAGGTTTTCGTCACTGGGAGAGATGGTTAACATCTACAATGACTTTAAAGTAAGGACTCTCTTGAACAACAAGGAGCTATGAGTGGAAGCGGGTATTCGAAGCACACTGGTTAAAAAGATTTATGTTCAAAGATAACAGTGGCCGTTCTATCGGCGCGTGATGCATATTGCTGTTTGTTCCGGATCTAAACATGATCAATCAATAATTCAAACTCACCAAGTCATCGTGGTTAGTTTTGTTCGATCATGTCCATCTGTAGATCTTCCTAGACTTTGTCACGAAAGCCGTTTGCGTATAAAATCACACCGAAGATCAAACAACCAAGATGGTGTATTCTGGAGAAGAGGAAACCTTGGTGGGGTCAACTAGACTCGGTGGAGACCGATGTGTTCAGTGAGGCCAAAGTTACAGATATGTCTGCTTTACTTTTCACTCATGAGCAACGTTTTATCAGCACGCAGGCCTCACTTTGGATTAACGATCAAGTATCTTCCTTGATCAATTTTCAGAATAAAAAGGTACACCCAAGACGCCCCTGAAGTGCAAGATTACGCAGAATCAATTCGATTGCAAGAAGCAAGAAAATGTCTATCATATTCTGGGTACAACCAACGGTTTGGAAGAGCTTACCGACAAAAGATCGATTCATTTGTTGGGAATATATCAACACCGTTAGAATGACTAATGCCTAGAGTTTGTTTTGCGTACTACTTGCGTAATTCTGTTCACTTGCTGTTGTCGATGAGGCGAACATAATCGCGTGATTCGTTGTCGTCAGTTTGAGTGGTTAAGTACATTTTGTCTTTATGCTTCTTCCTGCAAGTTAACTTAAGGTATATCGTTGTCAGTTTAAGATATCCCAAGAGACCTCTGGTTTTCAATGGTGATCTGGATTGCGCCACGACTGTGCATATGGACAGACCGACGTGGATTTTCTGGCTCTTGTGAGACGTAAGAACACGGAGCCGCCAGGTGCAGCGAACAAACAGAGTTAGCTCCCCTGCACCCAGTTGCCAGACCGACGGAAACGCAGATTTAGGCCGCTCCGTCTGTACACGAGGTGCGCACTGAGGTGTGTCGGTAAAAGTATAGAACGTACACGGACAGCTCATCTAACAAACCGGTAGTATGTCTGTGGGCTCATACCCGACCCACTTAGATTGACCTGGACTGTTATTTTTTCTAATACCACTTTCTTTGTCGATGTCATCCGAACCAACGTGGCTTTAGACAAGTATTAAATTGGCAATTAGAAGAGCTGGCAGTGGTTGTGTTCAGAGGCGTGTTACGCAAAACGTACCAATACTAAACTAACCAAAAAGGGTAAAGATACGAAAACATGACAAAATTACGTTTAAATGCAACTGTTTTCCCAGTTCGATTGACTGTCTGTTGATCTGGGATCCTTTCTTGTACGACGTTGATGTGACAATCTGGAAGGTGAACAGAACAACCATGTGCGAGCCACCGATTCAAATTCGATCCATGTGCGCTTCCTATTTTGATCGCGCCCTACAATAATTATAAACAGCTTGCTGTACATTTTCTACGACCTAGATGTTGACTCTTTTTGTACTTTCACATGCTTGATGGTTGAAATTCGAACCTCATTTCGAGATCGAATTCGGAGAGTACCGTTATTTATTTCCTTTCTTCCAAGAATGTGATTGCAGTGTTTTTGGGTGTCCGACTGTACTCGCCGTATTCATCAAACCGCGACTGAAAGCGCCTAAATTCAACTATTAGGTTTTCAAATTGGTCAACCCGCCGTACTTCGCACAAACAATGCTGCCGAACATATTGGCTCTGTGATTTGGTAGGCTTGGTGATTGCCTGACATAATGGCAATATAAAACGGAAGTATCCGTAAATTATATTCGTCTTCCAGACTGGAAGCTTTACAGTTTACACTGGACACGACAGAGTAGATGGTGGCTAATAGGTGTGTAAATTGTGTTGTTGATTGGCTGCGTTGGCCATGGAATCAGAACAGTGAAGGTCACTCGGGAGGTGTGTTGTAGACGTTATACCCTCACTTTTAGTTGAACTGTTTAACAAACAGTTTGTTACCTTGCCACCAGCGAAGTCGTAGGCGGCTGTTTCGACTTTGTTGTCTTTTTTTAGTTTGGAAGAATTGGATTAGACGAATTCATCGATAAGAAGTCAACCAATGATTCACAGGAGGCTATGACCAATCTGTGTCGACAACGTGAGCAAACTGGCATATCAGCACAGTTTCCAGTCCGGATGGTACATTGACGTAGCACCAAATTTTGATATAACGAGCATCGGAGTGAAACAAGTTGTTTAAGTGCATCACGTATCAAAACAAACGAGCTACAAGCGGAACTTAGACGTCAACACCAATTGTAATTCTTCATTTTACCGATGGTGTATCTTGCTTATAAGATAACCAAAAGAAACTCAGTCAAATTGATGTTTACATGGCACCACAGGTTCTGCTTTTTATTTCGTTACGGAAGGTAGTAATTTTTCAACAGAAGAGAAAAAAACACTGTGGTTGGAAAAATAAACACCGTGAGGAACCCGCTGACGATTGATGTTCTCGAACTGCTGGATTTGGAGAGCACGAACAAGCTTGCGGACAAATAGTGTTTATGAAGAGAGAAGTATGGAGATTTTTTCTTGTTGGTCAGTTTATCAGAGGCTACTAAGAAATACCAGTTGGCTATGTTTCAAAATGCAATCAGAGGTGGCGAGAAACAAATCCTTGGCAACTTGACCTTCGCGGATTGAGAGGAGAGAAACGAAACGAGCGCGACCATTAACAAAATGGAAGAATATTATTTGAGACAAACAAATGAAACCTTCGGACGCGTCCAGCTTTTCTAGAGGACTCGGTAAACCGGGGAAACAAGTCAATATATAACTGTTTTGAACAGACTTGCAAAATCATACAACTTCTACAAATGTTTGTTAGAGACAGAATGGTCGTCGGCACTCATAATACATTTATGACGAAGGGACTAGTGAACGTTTCAAAGTTGACGCTTGCCCAATGCATCGACATCTGCAATGGCGAAGAGGCAATGGAACAAAGAATGACGTCTTTGAACGCAGCCCGCGACCTGGTGTTAAACGGTATGGACAGAGACGGACCGTGTTTTGCTGTTTTCATGCCTGTTTTGCTGGGGCATGAATTATTGGTAAAAGAACCATTTTCTCAGACAATGCAGATCACCTATGGGCAGTCTGGTCGACAAAGGTGGCACCGGGATGATAAACCGGCTTAAGGGATCAATCAGACAGAAAGAAATCTGTGCGGAATTGTTTAAAGAAGACACAGAGACTTTAACTAGGTTCCGCCGCATCGGTTAATGTTATATCCTGAGGTTTCATCAAGGAGGTCAACGCACGCGAATCAGATGCACAACTGAAAATGTGGAATGATGCGGCGACAAAAATCAAGGGTGTTGCATCGATACCTGTCATGAACCCGAAGATGCTTGATTCTCTGTGGCTTATCGTGTTGATGCCATTCAGTTGAAGGGTTTCATCATCGATAACCACGATGAATTTCCGCATGAATTGGCCGATTCAAGTGTTTTTGATCAGTATTCATGTGTTTTTGATTCGACACTCAGTCACATGTCGTTAATTTATCTATAGTTGGCGATACCGTTCCTGTTGTGTTGCTTGTCTGAGGGATTCCTTCTGTCAAACGTGGTAAGTGTAAAACAGATTTAGACCGACTAGTTCGAATTAGTGTAATTGCTCCGACAGAGGAACCGGCCGACTGGGTCACTCGGACTGCCGTAGCTTTGAAAAAGTTCGGTGATATCCGATTGTGTATCGATCCCAGACCATTGAATAAGGTGTTTGGAAAGGAACATTGTTGCGTACAAAACATCGACGACATTCTACCGGAACTGCATCAAGCTCAATTCCTCATAAAGGTAGAATTATCTCCGGCTTCTCGGCGATTAGAATTAGACGAACAGTCCAGGTACTTTGCCACATTTTGGGTCCATTTTGGACGTTTTCGTTGACTGCATTTGCCGTTCGGACTGAAGGTGTCAGGCGAAGTTTCTCAAAAGCGCTTAATCTAGGCACTTGACAAATTGAAAAAGTCACATATGTCGCGGATGACGTCAGATTTTGGAAAAAACTATGATAACGATCGAAACCTGAAAGAATCTTTACAACGTTGAGTTGATCAAGGTATTTCGTTTGTCACGCGACAAATGATGTTCCGAGAAAAAGTGGTCGCCTTTCACGGACATTTGCTAATATCAAATGAACTCAAAATAGACCCCGAGAAAACAAAGAGCTGTCAACACGAGGCGAACCTCTAAGGATTTGAAAGCAGTATCACGACTGGTCAGTTATCTGTGTCATTTCCTTCCGAACCTTTCCGACATGATGCATCCCATCCGCAGGTTGATCCATAAAGCAGTACTATGGGAATGAGAGGAAGAACAACAAATAGCATTCAGTAAAATCAAACGAACTATTGCTGAATCCCCTATAGTAAACTACTACAATCCAGCATCACCTCTAGACATTCAATGTGATAGCAGTGGAACTGGCCCGAGGGCGGTATTATTACAGGAAACTGATAGACTATCGAAACAGGAGTCTTTCACCCGCAAAACGGAATTCTGTGCAAATTGAGGAGTAAAGTGCTGGCATATTCGCCTTGGGACGGTTCAGCACTTATACTTCTGGTTCGAAAACAGTAGTTCACACCGACCACATACCGTTAGTTTTAATAATGAGGAAACTGTTATCCGTTGCCCCAAGATGGTTACAAAGAATGTTAATCAGAATGCAAAAATATGACGTCGAATTAATCTATCAGCCGGGGATTCAGGTGCACATACCTGGCACGCTGTCCAGAATTAGTGGACGGAAACCATCCTAACAACAAACCTAAATGGAAGGAACGGCACAAAACGCTACGTCGCGGTGTCTGGCTTAATTGGAAACGGATAGCCACACGATAAAAAAAAGTTGCCCGAAAGAATAACGATCTTCTTTAGTGACCGTGATCAGTTTATCCTGGAATATGGTTTAATATTCACAGGAGAATGAATTACATTTCGGAAGACGGTTCAGCGGAAAATGTTGCAGCAATTTCACCCGACTCATACGGGACTGAACAGGTGTATCCGGAGGGAAAATGAACTCTTCTGTTGGCCTCGTCGAGTTCCATAAGAGACTCCATACAGAGTTGTACTAAGTGTCACACTGTTTACTCGAAGCAAACCAAGCAAACGAGGCTGATGCGTCAAATCTGTCAAAGACCCTGACAGCTATTATCTTTGACCATCTTTGTCTCCAACAACACAATACTTGGCCACAATATATCACTTCAGCGATTTCTACGAGTTGGAATGGCTGAATTCCGCTACCCCCAGTGTAGTCGTCAATAAACATCGAGCCCAAGTTGCGTGCTATGACATACCAGAGATTCTTTCGGACAACGGACCACAAGCAGTCCGTACTACACTCAGCCGAATGGCAAGGCTGCAGGTGCAGTCAAAATCGCAAAGCGACTATTACAATTGGCACAGTTATCTGGAAATTATCCATATCTAAGTTTATTTGAGAAAGGGGATATTTCTACTAAAACTGTCCCACAATTCAGCTCACAGAATGTTCGGGAGAAGAACACGTACACATCTACCGGTAATGGCTGGACTGTTAAAATCTCAATCACTGAAGGAAACCGCACATCATGATGATTTGAGACGACGAATGCTAAGTCCAAAGCGATAACATGACAATGGAGTTCATGACCTACCGGCTGTAATGGTAGGTGACAGATGGAGTGGTGATGAAGTACTGTGGTTATCGGTCATAGGAAATAAAAGCCGGAAGAAAACTGAAGCAAATGTTTGAGATACAGCCGAAGAATGGAAGGTATAATTACACATATAACGCCTGTCAATCGCGTGTATCTAATGACGCAAATGAATAAGCAACGATGAGATCAGGAAGCGGATACTTGGTAGCGAGTTCGTTCACTCGCTACAGACACGTAAGCTTAGGTAATTACGTCCTATATTTTATTTCAACTGAGAGTCAATGACGAGAGAGTTTGGGTGGATGGTAGCCAATCGAGTTTGGCGACGTGAATGCCGGAGTTTTATAACTGAATTGTCTGTGTAGTAGGGGTATTTCATGAAGCGGAACCACGTTATTTGCGACTGTCACCTTACTGCAACTGTCTTCAGACTTTAAGCACCTTATTTTGCAAATATCTGACTCTAGACGATGGCTGTTTGCATATTGTATTAGTGTCCAACATCGCCATACTGCTGTTAACAATGATACAAGGAGTGGGTTTATGTATGAAGTGTATCCGTTAATATGCTGTTACGCTGAGCACTACTAAGGTCGCAGCTAATTGATCTAACGTGCGAACTGGATAGGAATTGATTTAGGTTGGGGAAGTGGAGACGGTTGCCAGTAATTTAGTCAAAGTTTATCCCTTAGACTGGGAATCCTGTCGATTATGGAGAGATAGCGGCTACTATGGTTCAGTGAGATTAACCGTGTTAATTCGTGAATGAGTTGTTTGTGAACTGAGGATGAGTAATGAAACGACACCACGAAAGCCGAGGTGGGGCTGCGTCCGCGGATATTGACTTACTCTGCCCTTCACCTAGATTGCTTACCTATGTATTATAGGTATCGTGATTTTAAGTGTATAAGTTTAGATGTGTGTTTATGAATTTACCTCCACTCCTCTCTTTAATTAGATTGAAGTAGAGGAAGGTCAGCCGAGCAAAGCCAATGCACAAGCTGTTGTAAACGGAATTGTAGTCGATCAGGGCCAACCAACCAAAATGGCGATCAACTACTGAATCGAATTTGTTTGTAAGCGGTGATGATTAAAACAAGTTACTTGAACACGTGCCAGACAACCGAATTGCTTAAAACAAGGTCGTAGAGTATGCCGAAAAACGGGTCGATCAAAACACAACACAATTGTTGCCCAATAACCATCGCAAACATTGTTTTCAGTACTTCCGAACATGTGAGGTTTAGTAGGAAGTTTCCTACTGGCGCTCAGCAACTCCGGGAATTAGAACATGATTCAGCCATTGCTGCATACGTGATCCTCAATGAACACCAAGTTGACTTCGACTATCCGACTGTGTAAAAAGTGGTTTCCGTAACCACAGTGAACGTCTACTGGAAGAAGCCTTGCTGATCGCTAATCCACCGCAACCGGTGAGTCGATCAGATGACGTGGGACTGTCAATTGTTTGGCGGGATTTACTGGGTGGACGACGGTGACACCGCGCAGGAAAAGTTTACGGCACCCCTGTTATCCACCACATCCCAATCAGCCTACAAGCATGTAGATTAAATACATACACAAACACAATAACCATTTACCCTTGTTTGCACCTGAGATCTCTTGTGGTGACTTCAGGTGAACCGTGAGCACTTACATTCTATTGGTAGCTTACCTGCACACCGCATGCTAAACACATTAACATCTGCCAGTTAATGACTACCTCATTTGAAGCTTGTACAATGTGAATTTTCTGATTTAAATCGTTTGATAAAGGCTCTCCGAGAGGGTTGAAACGTTGCGAAACTGATAACTCTTTTAGTTTGAACTCGTTGTGGCTTAACCAAGAATTTATTTAATAACCAACACTGTTTTTCTAATAAACTGAAATCGGAAGATCGTCTAGTGAACATACTTGTTTTCAGTGATTCATCGTCAGGCTAAATACAGCGCATTTATATGGGCTAATCATGTATCAAAAAATGTACGGTAATGGATGAAACGGATCGTTATCAGTTTCAGAAAGATCACATCGACTGTACAAATTATTGATGGCTGTTACGGTAGCGGTCATGATTATATAGTCTGTTCGGTCCGGACGTGGACACCAGGCCATGGAAGATTCAGTGTTTTGAAGAAGCGTTTTTGAATACATACTGAAAGGGGGAGAGTGAGCGGATGGCGATGGCTTCTGCGACTGTCAACATACGCTGTTTGACCCGTTTTGATTGTAACCCAATAGCGCGATAGATAGGACGGAATGATTCATTCTTCTAATGTCTGAGTCGGGTATTTTCATGCAACTGAAACTGAAATTGCTTAGTGCCGCTCAGGCCATTGTTGGTCTTATTTTCACGACTCAGTAGGTCACAACGCGACACTCCATTCTCAAGATAGTATGCCAGCTGAACACAAGTAACAACTACCGGTATTTTGTGGTTGACGACAGTGATGTCTCCTCCTGATGAAGTTTAACTAACAGAAATAAACACTTCTAGTCTTATACCTATAGTCGATATGATCTGAATAAATCTCGTCAAAAGTTGATTGCTTTCTTGTTTTGCCTCTGTGTCGCTTGACTCCGAGTTAGAAGGTATCCACTACTGCCTGTCCCTGTGGTTAGCAAAAGGAGGCAGTCTGTTGGCTGTTCGATTTTAGGACGCCAAATTGCCACAATCATAGAAAATTGTCGCTTGTTTGGAGAAAATTACCCCCAGGTAGATGCAGCCATTGAAGTTTTACAATGGAGTCTTCAAAGTCGTACCCATTCGGACGATTTTCTTGAGCTAGTAAGGTTTACTACGACATAATTGAACTGCATTAGTACTAGAGTTTGTGTGTTGCTCAAACTAGACGGTATGGAACTAGTTACTGATGGTGGCATATTTGAAGATGATATTCCACGTCACTGTTGAGATGAGCGGCGGCCCGAGCCACAATACCTTCTAGTCAGGCTTAAGGCTGTTTTAGTGATAATGATGAACTTGAGGCCACCGGTGATCTTTTACGTACTCTTCTGTCTAGGTGTTCTTGAGATACCATCTAGTGCTAGTATATCTGTCTTAATTCTGTGAAAGCTCGATTCCCTAAGTGTAATTTATTTTTTCTAGAGTCCCAAACTTAACGACTTAATTTTTTAATTAACTAGGTCTCGAAAAAAACAACACTAATAGATGGATTTTGTCCATTGTAAACCGAAGTGTCATAATATCAAGTTGAACATAAATGACTCCTTCCGAGTATGATCGCGCGAACAACTCGTTCTTTTCCTTTCAGTTATCAGTGTCTTGAACCATGCCATCTGTAATATAATTTCCAAAAAATCTATGCCATTCCGAAAGTTTTCTTCACTTTTCATAACGTAATTTTGAGATGATTTGAAAAGGGAATCAATGGAGACCTGAACCTAGTCCGATCCGTTGCCTATCACAGATTCCATCACCTGTAATAGGGCTTGACGCACCTCTTGTCTAGCATAGTTCAGCTCATATGCTCTTGCGGTCGCCGAACCAGGGTCTAAACGCTTCATAAATGGGGGCGGGTCAACATAATGGATTTGATTTTGTAGTTTTCTCACGTGGAATTTTAGTCTTTCTTTCATTTTTAAATCTTCCCGACCGAATAAAAGTGTCTCCATCGCAGTCGCCTTTGCCTGGAGAACTGATTGTAGCTTTTTGCTGATTTTTGGCATTGGGGGCGGTGAAGTGCGTTTGGTTAGCTTCACATAGATTGCGGATTTTTCTTCAGACGTTTCTTCAAACGGCTGTGCTTCAATGAGACTGATCCTATTTCCGGGTTCAAAAATGCTTCTCCTGCTGGTTGTTTTGCTCGATTCACTGAAGCTTTTCCTGCTGGCCGTACTGAAAGTGCTCATTTTTCTAGAAGACACCTGAGTGTTCTCCGTGGTAGATTCTCGAAACCCGAAGCTTTGATTCTGCATTTTTACTGACAATTACAATCGTGTAGTGAAAGAGACATTTGTATTGCACATGTCAGCTCTGCAAATCAGTACATCACACTTGTATCGTTCTCCTAACTGATTTGGGAATATCGATCTGTAGCTAGTTCAAATGTCCACAGGTTGTACAGTTAAGCCCTGTACAAACAACTGGAAATCGTTTCACAGCACGTGAGTAGATTCAACTCGAAGTAACGTTTGTTGGTCTTCCTGCGAGTGGTAAAGCTGGGCACCGACCAGGCGAACGTAGGCATAAGCGATCCATGTTTCCAGACAGAATAATACGCAGTGTAACCCGATTGGCATAGTTATTTACGTCCAGCCCACCTTCACAACGTTGACCGACTTTACCCTTTCTAGTACTGATTTACTCAGCGACCAACTCATTCAGTTAAGTACTCTTTCATTGAGCTCGGTATGATGACGGCCAAAGAGCAACATTTGGCGATCGAGTTTAGTTAAAAAGGCGGATCAAACAACCATGGTTTCACCACAGGACGTTAGGAGAAAGAGTATACGTGTAGAGAGTCAAAACTGAAAGATCAGGTGATCGTTTGAATATTCCGACGATGCAATGCAGTAAGGATTCAGTCACTGCACGATCTGCTGTATGGCCAGCTGGACTTTTTGTTATGGTTGGTCCGTATCACACCGTCACCGGTTTGATCTGCGAGCACATTTACTATAGACAGTTCACGCACAGAATAACTGGATGTTTCAAAGTGACATTCTAACCGACAGATAGAATCTTGTGATGGAGTTTAAATCGTATTACAACGAAAGCGCGGTCCCTACCGAAATGACTACACATTAGCAATGCTACTACATTTTCTTCTACTTTACATTGTAATCAGGATTTGACGTTCAATCGGCTTCAGCGAAGCCCGATACGATTGATTAGATTGAAAATTGAGTAACTGAGGCATGAATGTTATTCAACAATTGCTTTTCGGACGGTTTGTAGTGCAAAGTGAGTGCATGTAAGTAAAAAAGGTCGTGGCCAGAATGTGACTCGTTTCACTTGTCATATCACGCTTTATCAAGCTAGACGACAATAATAGACCCGGAACATCTGTTCCATGTAAGAGTGAGCATGTGTGTATATGATGTGTGCGGGTTGAATGCTGAAAACCATTTATTAGCATGATAAAATTTATCGAATAAGGTTTTTGAAACTTTCTTCCTCCAAAGGAAAAGTATTCGTAACCTTACGGATTAGAAAACGATCACAAC
>LUCH01001784.1:10567-57667 GCA_013368495.1 Paragonimus heterotremus
CGAATCCAGCCGAAGCCCTGACTTTTCACAGTTGGGTCTCATCTAAAATGTCTAACTAACCGTTACCTTTAGGTTCAACTCAGTGCACCCTGTCGATTATATATTAATCCTCGGAAAGTAATTTCCACATATTATTACGTGTATGCGCGTTAATACACAGGTCAGACCTAGGCCTCAGTTAATCATTAAACTGTGCAAAATCAGTTGACTGTGACATACTGACCGCTATATACACTTAACGTACTACCTATACTTTCATGATCACTCATAGAATAACCTTTTGCACTACCTTCTTAGTTGCTGTTTCTGTCGAAGACAAGAATATTTGCAATCGATATCCCTTCAAGAACTTATCAAGTCTGACACACTACTTATAAATATATCTTTATACACCAGTGCAGCGATCCAGAGATTTCACCGGTCAATCTGTCGTGTGGTACGTTAATTGGTCACAAAATGTACAGTTACATATCGTACCTGAGCTACTAAAAAGTCCCTATCACGTACTTCGTCCAATTGTTTTCTGCATATCGCGTGACTGTGACGCAAATGGAAAACCTGATTTAATCACTCGTAAACGACAGGTGTCTAACCTCGCTAACTATTAATTCACTTCCCCACCGTTTACAACACCAACTAAAATCAATTGTACGTTCCGTCCAATAAGTATTCGGTAACCATTCGCAAAGGTCTTCTCATAATATTACTTCTGGTTAACGAGCTTCCGTGAACAGCAAATTTGTGTGTCGTGTATTAAACCAGATACTTATGTACGGTAGAGCCAAGTATTCATTTCAAGTGACCGAATTTGATCATAGACAACCTTAGTAGTCTGAAAAAGTGCTAATAACCAAACAAAACTTACTCATGTAATGCCAAATTTGTCTGTATCCCTTCGTTTTCGAAGTATACTAATGCCTGGAATAATGTTGTATGTGCCAAGTATTTGTAGTTCTATTTTATTATATTAACATGTTACTTTAACGTTCTCACTGATACTCAGCGTTAATGACCGCTACGTTTCCTCCCTGCTCTCAGTTGCATATGACCTCTTTCCCCCACGGACGAATGAATCACTCCGGTGACCAGACGCGCACTGCTTCGGACTTGACATGTTTCAGAGAAGTTGAACACACGCCAAAGAATACAAAGTGTAAACTTAAAATCTAAGCGACAAACTCCACAAATATTTTTCCAGAACACATACAAATGACGTAATTTTAGGTGGCAGTATCCTTCAAAAATGGGTGTGTGTAGATAAACTAAGACAGTTTTGTGATATAATGTATGGCTACTTAATGTCAGTCGCCATGTGACCTTTGTTCTGGGCGACGTTCGTACAGCCCCTAATTTTAATGCATTGCAATACCAATTATTTCTCTTCTGTGCGTGCTTTCGTGTGTGAAATGATCACAAACACCTGGGTGCATCCCGTATACGTACATGAAGAACAAATATTGCTATTATTATATCGAGACACGCAACTGACTTTGTTCCACAAATTACTGCTGGTTACAATTGAATCCTTCCAGATCCCCAGACAAATTTTCCTGGTAATCACCCTGTCTTAGTGACTCACCCAGATTGTCGTTTCGCGCAGACCAGCTACCAGTTTGGTTTTCTAAGACGATACTCTAACACCATCATCCTACGTAGGCGAATGTCGTTTCCGGCGTCAGAAATTTCTGGAAACCGTTTGCGTTGGAGAACGACAGAAGAGTTACTTCTGATTTCCGATCACGTTATGATTTTGCTGCAATATCTCATAATGATCTTAATGCGCAAACGGTAAGTCGATCCCAATGTTGAAAAGTTTAGTGTCGTCTCGCATTGCTGACTGCTTCACTTTATTCGCTTCGTCGGAAAGGCTAATCCAATGGGTATGGTTGAAGGAAGACCGCGTTAATCCATGACCTTCTGGGTTAGCGAATCTGTTGTAAACAAAGTGGCCAGATGAAAAAAAGACCGATATTGTTTTAAAAAGTTTCGTGTTACCTGGTTGAATATTTCAAGTGTATGTAGCAGATGTCAGCCTTTCCCACAAATACACTGCAATCTTTAATAGCACAGGTAAAAAAGATCAAATCACACTCAACAGTTGTCAGCCGTCTTTTAAGCGGCATTTTTTAGGCTTCGTTTCTTTCATCAAACCAAGGTGAACTATGCATTGTCTGAAATGTTGGATTTGACAAACCACCGAAGAAAACTGAAATTTCCACTTACGACTGACCTTGTATAACATAGTTTCTACAACATTTCTATCACCCCTAGGTAACTTCTATCTGGCAAAAGAGACTTGTTGCGTCGTACACTAAAGTGCGCTCAAGTGGTGCACCGAGATAATGGTCTGAGTACTATGAACGTCTGTTGTTATGTACCCATTTGGCAAACGACGATTAAACGCAAAAGTGTTGAATTTGTGTGTTGAATATTTCATCATTTACGTTTGAAACCAAGACTTTTATTGCAGAGTGTCTTGTTGTGCATTTGGTAAGCAAGAAAGGACATTGTCAGATGAGCTAGTAATCACACTCCTAATATCGTCAACAAGTAAATAGATAACAAATGCAAACAAATAAATAAATACTTTGCATCTTAAGCGGTTGCTTGTTCAACTGAATACCAAGTGAATGTGACCAATCATGATCACTGAAGCCGTTGGTTCGCGGGATGGGATTCAAGGTGGGTATACTTTCCGTTGTTACGCTGATGTTTTCTTCTACATTTGGCTATCTAAAACGCAAACGGTTGGCGTATCTAAGATGTCCGGGTTTAGAGCATATTAAAGGCATGTTATATAAACAGTGTAATTGTGGATAAGCATCTCTATGAGATCAAGAGGTAAATGCCCCAACATGCACATGCAAATTGGCGGAAGCAGCGGTGGCCAAACGCAGTAAGTCTGTTGATATGTTCGTTACTAAGTGGCCACACTTCCGAACCAAAGAAAAAAACCAAAGGCACACGTACATTATGTACCCTACTTTTCATCGACAACAAAACGTCTTTTCGACACCACAGCTGACGCAATTTGGCAAAGACAACTCGTGCTTTGCTGTCCACGCTGATATCTCATCAACAATATCACAGGCTGACGACAGGTATTTGTGAAAGTGTTCAGACTCAATTAGATTGATGCAATAAAGTGGGTAGGTGTGGGACCGCCCCACTCTTGAAGCAGCAATGGAAGCTCATTCTCTACGAACCAAGCCGGTCACTTACATTGTTCAGAATGGTCTGCATGTTTCAACAGAAGGACTTAGCAAGACAATATCATCCACATATTCCAGGTTGGTCAACTTAGCACCATGAAGAGGCTCAACCCTAAGTTCACTGGATTCCTTAGGCGTACCTTCGGTATTTTGTCCATAACAAAAGTGAATAAGAAAGAAAAAGTCACATAGCCCTGACGAACACCATTAAAAACGATGAACGCTCGAGACAGTTGTCCACAAACTCTCACTTTGTTTGCAAAGTGAGTATACAATGGTCTCAACAAATTCACGTATTCCACTGGTACTCCCTTGTGAAGAAGACAGTTCTAGAGAACTTTAGGAACAACCGAATCGAAAGCATCCCATTAGATTTGAAAAGACCATGACCGTCGGCCGTGTATAAGAATGCCACTGATCCAAGATCTGTCGCAGGGTAGAAATACGATCAACGCACCCTCGACCGGACCGGAATCCTGCCTGTTCTTTACATATGTGAAGTCCTCTGAGCCTAGTGCGCCAACGCAACATTAAGCAAGTTAGCAACATGGAAGCAACAGACACTAAGCTGATGCCGCTGTGATTATCACATAGACTTCATACCCCTTTTTGGAAACAAAAATTACTGTTGATAGGCGTCAACCACGAGGTACCCTTTCACTCTCCCAGGCCGTCTAGGTGAGTTTTCATTTCTGATGTCTAACCTACTCTACCATTTTTAAAAGGAGAGAGATATGGTTTTAAAGCCTTGTTACGCTTTAATGAATTAAACTTCAGGGCCACTGTTGCTTCCGACGGAGGGCCGTCTGGAACGCAATAACTGACCAATCGGATCTCGCTGTTCATATAGTCTAGTTGAGGTATGCTGAGCTGCCCCAAACTGTTCGACCCACCCGTCAAGTCGGTGCGACTGATTGGTGATAAGTGAATCATCACTTTCGTGTAGGGTCTCACTTACAACGACTCGACGGCCAGTAGAACCGTGGATCAAGAAAAATAACTTTCTGCTATCCCCTGATCAAAAGGATTGTTCCATCTCTTTTGAGTGTTCGACCAAGTGGTGCTCACGTTGTTTGCGTGAGCTCTTAGTCGGTTTACGCTTAAGTTTTCGGCGGTTTCCACCACATTTAGGGTCTCCTGGAGTGCAGCAAGGTTTGTTCACAAGATTTGTCGACGTGACAAAACTCCAGTTTCGTCGAAATTTTACAGTTCCTTCGAAACACACGTCTTCAGAGC
Source organism: Paragonimus heterotremus (assembly GCA_013368495.1). Taxonomy (NCBI): domain Eukaryota; kingdom Metazoa; phylum Platyhelminthes; class Trematoda; order Plagiorchiida; family Troglotrematidae; genus Paragonimus; species Paragonimus heterotremus. The sequence goes on from LUCH01001784.1 coordinate 15,016, forward strand.
AACAGTCCGCACCTGCTGCAACTTATCCCTATTATTCTTCGGGTTACTGTAACTGAGTAAAACTCGACAACTTGCTTGCTGATACTTCTTGGCATGTGTTCTTTATACTGCCCTTACTCGAATACCAGTTAAGTACCTTGTGTTAACGAGTGTGTCTTCTGGGCAAGTGACATGATCTGAGTCAAGTGGTTGATTCGAAGAGCAATACAATCTTTTACAGGGTAGTGTCACCTGCAACTGACGGCTATATCATCCGGCTGTGTTCATGGCTGAGAAGCACCGGGAGGCCCCATGCAACACGGTGCCACTTCCTATGTTAAAATGCGGTACTTGAAGTATAAAGACCGTGAGATGAGTCTAGCTACAGCAGTCTTTTGTCATCGTCAGTTCATTGTGCCCGGATACCACATATGCCTTCCAGTCGCTTCTTCTCCCAGGAAAAACGATTAGATTCAGTGTTCACAAGAATTCACGAGAATTCCAACCGAAAGATTTACCTGACAAACCTACCCAAAAATAGACTTATTAAAAGAGTCAAGTTGGCAAACGACCTCAACACACCGCTATAATCTCAATCGTGCTGTATATTCAACCCATGCAAGTACACAAAAGTACAACAATGGGGCAATATCCACTACTTGTCCGTTCAGCCGAGCGGTTCACAATTCACGGTCCACAATTCATCAACGACACAGCAAAAACACTGTTCGTCATTATTTTTGAGCGCAGAATTCAGTCAACACACAGATGTTTAAGGAACTTTTTATAACACTTCACACTCAGTGAATCGTGGGTACTCAGGAAATCAGGAAATCTTAATGGAACGCTGAGTCTGCTACCGGTGATCAATAACTCTGTGATAAATGAAAACGCAATCTTTTGTTCCTTTTCGCTAATGCTCATTAAATGAATTCGGCAGGCACATTCTCGCCCTGCTTTCTGTTAAACTAATTCTATTGTTTCTAGAACGGAAGGGAAAATAGTAAATGAAGATAGTTTCGAAAAGTAGAGTTTAACTTTCGATCGACAGCTGAAGCAACTTGGATGGTTTTGACTGCAAATCAAATCGTGCTGCATTTCAGTGTGGACGAACTGTGTGATTTTTCAAGTCAATCACTTTTTGAGCGGTTATAACTCTACCCTCCAATGAATTTGATGGAGAAATGAAATGCATTGTCAAGTAAAATTTGCGAGTACCGTTTCAGAACTACTCGTGTCACACTTGCACTTTTAGTCGTGTAGTTAATCTGTCGTGCATTGTGTTGTATGAATAGTATACGCATAATGTGACTTGCAGTGAGCCCGTTGTATGTTGTTAAATGAGGTCGAGGTGTTTGGTAGCGTGGACTTGTTATTGCCGTTATAGAACGCCCTTCCAGCACATGACAATGGGCACTAAACGCATTGTTTCATTCTGTAATTCAGCTGACCTGCTTGTAAGTGATCTCCTTGGATACGATGTAGCTTAGCCGATTGCTATTGTTCTAAATGATGTATTGAGAACTGCTGAAAGGAATTTAATTTAAGCTGATCTCACCCGTGGGTCTGGACTGTACTATCTTGTGAGGGACCTGCGGATGGTTGTGCTGCTGATCACTGGCAGTTGAAGAATGAACGCAACTGAGGTTCGTTGGGGTATAGTATTGAGTAAGATTTCTTGAATTTGAATTTCAGTTAATTCCCATACATTTTTCAGTCGGATTACTGTTAACCGCTCGCGACACACATTGTCACAATTTATTGAATGAATTTCGGTAAGTTTTCAACAACATTTGACGCTGTATATTTTTCCATCTCTCATGTACTGATTCCTATGTCTGAAAGTTTGTTTGTCAATCATACTTCTTATATCAAACGGAAATTTTTAACGAAAAAGACACTGAATTTGCAGCTGTTGAGATTGAATGACTCCGTTTTCTATGTATGCCTCTACACTGATTATGCGAGGAGATTTAAGACATTGGTGTACTTCTTATGCTGTGAATGTGTTCAAATTTTGAGCGGGCAGGAAGCGACATTGCATACGAGTACAAGCAACACACCGAGGTAGCGATTTAGTCGATTTTGAACATCAGTATTCTTGTCACATTCTTATCAGTTTTTGAGTAAAAATGTTTGTTTTACACCTTTTTGTTTTGACACGAGTGGAATTTTTATCTTCATATTAGTATATCAGTGGGAGTGCGAAAAGAAAAAATGTGGATGCACAATAATTGCAAAGCCTCAGTTCTACTATGGAGCAAAACTTTGTGACCTTAACATTTTGTCTCAATGAGTAATGTTCAGAGAATGATCGATACTATTTATGAAATATTTTCTCATGAGCTGTTGACTGCCTTAGACAAAAGACACAAACTGCGGTGTAAACTGAGTTCCCGTAACCTCATAATTCCTGCACATATGACCATCTGTAAAGATAACAGTTCTTGGTCGAACTGAGTAGTGTTTACATATAAACCTGCAGGAAATAGGGGTTGACAATAAACTGATATTTATAGATGCACAGAACAGGTTGTTGCATATAGTGGATTTGTGGGATTAAAAATGTTTTGAAAGTTTTGAGTAGCCTGCTAGTCTATGCTGGCATTGTGACCCGTAACTGATAGATTCTTCTCGACAGCGGCGCGCTTTTCTGTCCCCGTAGACTACCGCCCACCAACAAATGCTCCTATATATACCGCATCTCAAAAGGGAATCACTGCTAGTCAGCACTTTCTCCAAACTAACTCAAAAACAAGACTTGAAGAAACCCTACTGCATTCGCTTGAACTCACTGCGTTTTTTGTGCACCTTCCCTCCGAATGACTAATCGCTCTGATTGAGAGAAACAACTTATCGTTACCATCGCCTCCTCGGTAAGCATCGTTTGTATGTTCGTCGATGGACATGAGCCGGTTATTCCGTCACCAATTCTCCAACGCTAATCCACATTGCTTACATTCGTTGCCATTACTTCCAGTGCATTAGCAGTTCCTTAGTTGGACTGATTGTCCCTGTTCCACGTAGTTTTCTGGAACATTTTGTGTTGTGACCAGCAAACACAAGCCTACTCATTTTATCCTACCATATAATACTCTTTACGTGGATTGGACCGTCATCATTGTGGGTTGTGGAAATGTTCAGCCCATTCACGTACCTTTATGATTTAAACTCATGTTATAAGTCTGCCATACACAATATACGTCACATTCCAGCGGTTTTGTTATTGTCAGTTAACGTACTGTCATATGCAAGGATGTATGAGAAATATTGACCAGCTCAGTTATAAAACAGCACGTGTACGGTATTCACCCAGAAGTTTACTGTGGTAATAAGCTACTTCATTCTTCGCAGCGGTTACTTAGCCTGTTACTATCTATAAAAGTGTCACGGGTTTGGCATAAAAATGGCCAGTATGTAGAAGTCTTGCTTATTATGGTCCGTGATGACTTAGGGCTGCAAATCACTCTGTTCATTCCTTTTCCAACAGTGCGCCTCCCATCAGCGTTGACGCGTGACTTCTGATGGTGGTTTTAACTATTCTTTCTGTTCTGTCCACGTGATTGTCTTTGCATCTATAGCAAAACTGACAAATGCAATGTAGTTTAATGAATATAAGAATTCTGTTTCTAACCTGTTTTGCCTGAGTCAGCCTTGTGTTGTTACAATATGGATCGTTAGCTGACGCTAGTCATCCTAACAGAGACGTTTATCCCGTTGTCGCGTTGAAAGCTAATGTTGATGTGGCCTGATCTGTTCGAGCATCGTGACTGCTAAATACTTTATTCTGCTTACAGTTTCGGAGATATTTTAAACATAAGAGATTCAGTGCAACACTACTAGTTCTATCTTAAATAAATCAGCAGAGCATATCAATGACTGTATAAAAACACCTCACGAAACACACAAGAGAAGCCTATAACATTCATGTGCTAATCTCTCCACCTTGGCTTACAGTACAATGAACGTCCATCAATCAACTTTTTGAAGAACGACAAAATATTAACTCATTTGTTATTTGAGTTCTCTGTGACAGAGCGAGTTGAACACAGCTTATTCCTTCAACTTGTTCCACAACTACCCAAATAAGGGAAGTAGTCATAGTATAATGTCGGGTAATCCACAGCGAGATATATATTTACCTTACCTTTTTTTCAACAGGCATCAGTCACGCTAAAACGGAATAAGCCATCTAAAGACACGGCGCTGCGTCTCCGAATCATATGGACAGAGAATAATCCAATCGTGAAATGAATAACTAATGCACTCCAGCAAATAATATCTAATAAGCTAATGACATTTCATGATTGTCTTTAATTAGGTGGCCGGGAATAGTGATTTAGAAACAGGAATACCGAACGACACTGATGTATGATTATGCGTAAATGAGTGGAAAGATGATCGCCAGGCGAGCAAGTAGGTGAATGATGACCAGCTAATTATGAGCACTTCTCAAGTAGAACTATGTGGCAAAGCGTCCAACAGGGATAGACTTCATCAAAACTCTTGTTTTGAAATAAGTTTCTGATCAGTTTCGAGTACAAATATGTTTTAGTTTGGTAAAAGAGGTATTTTTACTTCTAGTGTTTATGCAGCGCATGCTGTATCCCCTCAGTTACTTGTCGTACACGAAAAATTAGACGACAGAATACCACTGTTGAATAAATCACACAATTAACATCGATCAAAATAGATGGAACATTAATAGATGCGGTGTAACCTTTAGAACAAAGTGGTATTCGGTGATCTAGAATGTCTTAGTGACTTGGCGCTTTAGTGGGGAGACGTACGATAAAACTGGCAGATGGGATTGCACAAAAATACTATGGTATCAACTCTATTAGTTACGCTTGGTTTTTCTGCAATTAAACAAGAGAATTGTCGTTAGTGAGTAAATAACAAACGTTATCTTCGTATTCGAGCATTTTTAAAATACATTTCGTCTATTTTTATGCAGCGTGACAGAATGTTCCCTTCTAACAACATGATAACAATATATATGTATCCGATATGGGTAAATAGTGGATTACATATTAGAATAGCAAATACTTGGGTTATCGAGCTTATAGTCCTGACCTCAGCCCCAGTACGAACTTATAGATTGCAATCACAATGAGCTTATGTAAATCCGGAGGTGTTTATAAATTGAGGAACAAATGAGTGCTGCTGTCGTACAGCATCGTCGGAGATGTGTTGTAGTCCATAAATTTATGGCAGTTAGCACACAGTGAAGAAGTGTTTCAATGTCCTAGAAAGATCGTAAAATATGCGTTTAATTATCCCTGGTGAGTTTCGATTGTGGTTATTACTGTTCGTACTGGTCCCACTACTACTTTATACTTAGTTGTATGTCTCTCGTAAAGCTTTCGATTCAGTGGTGTTTAGAAGGTTACGCTATTGGCATCAAAGTCCGTATTTCATGTTCCAACAAATAACACATCAGGATAAAAACTGAACAGAACATTACAAAGACCATGTAAATATTTCATTTTGCAGCTGAACAGAGTAAATGTGGGATTTTTTACTACCGAATCCTGACCAGCGTAGCTTTAAGTACTCATCTAATTCGACCGACTGCTTTCCCTTAATCAATGCGTTCAACGAAGACCCTTGTTTGCTTCGAAGAAGTGACTAGATCCCACAAGCAACGTCAGCCATTATTACATTTTTAGGTACCCCGTTAGCTCCGCTGTCGAAGCATAATTTCTCAACTCCCCTTGCTAGCGGTTCACACTTCAGCCCGACTTACCTCTAAGGTCCCTATCCTAATAAGCTAATTTTATCGTGAATAGTTTGAATTATAATTTATGTCGTTTATGTACGACAAACTACAAAAATAAAGACGTTCACGGTACTTACATGTATACTGCGTAGGTTAAGTGAAAGTAAAAATATTGCCGAAAATTTAACTTCATTGAAAGGGATCATTCCAGTTGACGAATATATGATTGTTGTGTTATCAACAGTAGCACAGAATCACATTAGTTCGTTGTACCAAGGCGGTTACGAGTTCTTGATAACAGGTTAGAAATTCGCCTGAATCTGTAATCAACCAGAGAAGTAAATGGAAATCAAACGATGATAATTTCATCTCCCCACATGATGTCACTACTACGGTTATGAATATTCAGGCACGATTGGTGAAAGTTGGAGTAAACACATTCAAACATTTCTTAGTCATACGGTAACCTTGACGGGAAGTGCACGTCCATGGAAACAATTTTTGTTGTAGTGTATTTGTGTACGGTACCTGATTTCTTGCACAGTGAAGTAGTCTTAAATACAGGATATTTTCTGAGAGTTATACATAGTTGATCCCACAGTTATTAATGTTCGAGAGGGTAACAGCCATCCCTATCTTGACTGCATTGACCGTTTGTTGCTTACTGTGCTCCTTCTACTCAGTCACTGATGCAAGTCAATCTGGTTGGAGGTTGTAACGGTCACTTCCAACTACTGTAATGTCAGTCTATGTTATATCACCGTCCTCTCGTCGCTATTTCGTTCACTACACGAACTGTGATTTTTGTTAACAAACACATAAATAGTCACTTGGTTGTTAGTTTAATGAACCTAATTTTTCCCCTTCTGCGATTAGCCCTGCAGTTGAGTCAATCGACTGGTCCAACGTGTCTTTGAGAAGGATAGCACGTCAATCCACGGGAGTAAGTTTCTCAGTGTGCTCTACTTAATTTCATGACTACACATCGTACTGTCCTATACAAGTACTTTGTTCACTCAATATAAATACTGGATACGCCTGGCTGTGAAACAGACACCCCGAGGGTGATTTTGCCTTTGTTGAACCCTCCATGTACAAAGTCTGAACGCATGTTGAATCGACAGCGTGTTACAACTACAAAACGGTTTGCCTAGCTGAAGGTCTCTGCCCCAACTATGTACTTCAACCATCTCGCTCATCATTCACACTTCTGTTTACGTTTGGTACGAGTAATTCAATGAGAACTCACAGCAAATTTCTTCAGTCGTGCTATAAACTGAATACAGCGGAAGTTTATACCTTATTCAAAAAACTCTTCCCCTATTCGAATGGAGGACTTCATACTTGTACGTTTTATGTTTCTGCTTGTATTACTCCAAATTTGAATGTGCCTCCGTTTGGCAGCCTTTCAAATGCTGCCAAGTGGGTGAGAGTCCCTCTGACATACATCTGTTCTTCAGTTCATTGCTATTGGTGAGCCTGGATGAGGCTAAAATTCGAGTACTCCCCGCATTACCGCACAGTGCCAAAAATATGTACCTTGTTTTTAAAATTTTTCATGCTGCTTCCGTTTGATATTTGTTGAAATCATATTTGTTTGTTTTTCAAGAAAGTTATCGATAACATTTATTGGAAGCGGGTCAAACAAATCTTTACAGGCATTAAAAATGGTTTATTCTATGAGCCATGCGTGTGTCCGTGCCATGCGAAGAAGAAACATATGTTGCCCCTGCACATTAGACAATTTCCAAGGAGGTTCACGAAAGTCCAGAATAGACAACGTCTTTCCCCATGTTAGGCAAACCTAAGCTTAACTATTAGTTCATTAGGAACGGATTAAAATTCGACGTCTGGAAAAAAAGCGAATCGTATATTTCAACAGTGTACGGAAAAACTACTGTTACTTGTTCTATGTCGCCCTCGGATTAGCAAAAACAGTCAGCAGGCGGACACGACACACAATCAAGTAAATTGCGAAGGACCCACTGGAGTGCAATAGTTCAGAAAAGGGTACTCCTCTAGGACTGTAGCCTTGGATAGTTAACATAAACGACACAGACAAGATCACAAACAACATTACCCGACAAACATCCGAATGAAATGTTTCGTAGAAAAGTATACTTATCTGTTTTGTTCATTATGTTGCCAGTATGACTAAACTAGAGGCCACATATATCAATCAAATTACTAAACACTCCTTCGAGAACAGTTATAAATGGTTGCCATCCAACTTGCAATTACACAGCATCTCTCATGTGTTAGGGTTTCTGAGCAGAGATTCTAACCGAACACATGACAACGTTTTTGTTTAACTCTCACGTACACTTCTATCTGATAATTTCTTTTTTGATAGTGATTTTTTGCCTAACTTTACCCGTTGGTGTCATCTTACTGGGTTTATTTCCTTCAGTGCTGGCGCATTTAATTCCTTGAGTTCTCTATAATCCACCGAATTCCGGATTTCAGGCATTCCCTCCAGTTCCTTTTATGTATTTCATTGAATTGCGGGATCACTGTTTCCAGTTTGGTCCCCATAATAATACAGGCTGGCAAAAAAATAGGGACTGCCGACGGACACTTCAGAGAAGAATGCTTTCGTTGCAATAAACAGTATGTAAGTCGGTCATCGAGCAGTAGCAATCCATACATCACTTGACTGTATTTTTGGGAATAAGTTGACCGATAGGATCTTTCATACTAGCATGGAAATTTGGTAGTCAAGGATGGCTGGTGTTTCGGAAGGACTTTCTGAATCTCAGATTCATAGAAACAGTCTGTTTGACAAAGGACTGTTCGCCTCATTCAGACATTGTATACGTTGGCTACAAAAATGTGAGTTCAACATCAAACATGTGCTAAAAAATTCACACCAGACTGGTTATTAAGAACCCATGGGTAGAATAAATTCTCGAAAAGTGTGATTGATGTAAACTGGCTAACTTTCAAGCAACGTTCTGTTAAACATTCGGGGCCAAATTGCTAAGGTCGGACACCCCGAAGGATTTGTTAGTGAAGGGAATAACTATCTAAGTGAAAGCAAAGAATAACCAGGTCACAACGAAAACGGTTACAATTAACTCACGCTCGGATTTTAATTCAGGAACAGGATGTTGGAACTATGATTGTTTCAACTATTTCTAAAAAAATATGAAGCAAAGATTAATGATAATAAATCATGAGACGGTAAGCACTAACTGTCATAAAGCTTTTGATCTTTTGGCCCAAATTGCTCGCTGGAATGTTAACATTAATAATCACGGAAACAAATAAACTGGACTACTTTGTATCCAGCGCAGTCATTTTTACTATCCGAGACTGAGGAGTTATGGTCATCAGGCTTTGTGAGAACTAGGAGCTGACAGTCCCAATTGTGTTGTTGGTTCGACGTGAATCCTCTCAGCTGAATACGTGTAAAATCCGTTTTCATGTTACCTGAAACAGAAACCAGCGGCTACCCGTGGATCATGACAGTTAAGGTTAGCCAACGCAACAAATTACTTCCAGGAGACTCACAAAAGTAGGGAAGTTGACGAGCGTAAATTTGAGAACGTTTCCGGTCAATGCCAAAATTTGATGTAAGCAACAACCAGCGGACCAATCCCAATGGCCAGAATGTTAAAAACTTGTAATAATGGAATGCAAGAGAATGAGGATAAGGATAAAGCAATTAGCTACTGAGATTGGGTGAGCCTAAATGACGATGGGCTGGATGCGGGATTGTAATCATTGTGCGAGAACGTTAACCGGTGCAACCAGTGCATGACAGCCAGCTTGGAAGACAGAATGGCCCACTGAATACCGCAACTGATAAGAATCCACTGACAGACAAATATACCGAGTAAAACTCAGATGTGGTTTGTCAGCCAAACATCAATGGAAGCGAGATTTTTTTGGAGACGGAGGAGTATAACAGACTGCCCACAACATCAGCGAGTAGTATGCATTCTGAATGTGTTCACTGATGACCACTCCCTAGTAGCTCAGAAAGCAGAAACGAAACAACCACTCGGCTTTTTCATTAAACCATGTAACTAAAATTCTGGGACCGGAATAAATCCAGAGAGTATACCGGCTAGCTGAATAATGACCAAGATAAATAGTGGATGTTATGGAATTTTTACTACCCATAATGGCATACTTTTGCATAACGTGTCAGTTTCTATAAAAATCCGGGTTGAAACACACCATTGTTTGGACGCCTTAGTAGCATTCATAAACAATATGTGTTTGTAATTTACTCCACTCACTCGGCAACAGGGTTTATGATTTATATAATCTTAACCTCACTTGCCGTCATCCACGGCTTTTTTCTTCAGATAGACGTTTTACCCATTTCAATTTCAAATGAAGTACTAGGATGGCGGTTGAATCCCACCAGTGGTGTATATATTCACCATTTCTGGAATTTAAATCCACATTCTTATGAGGCAACTGTGTTGACCACTGTGCAGTCGATCACACATTTTATCGCACCTTTCCAAAAGTTCAGACACTCATGAGAACTGCCCAAGGGGACACTCACGTGGTCGTGACACACTGGTGACTGGCGACGGAAATACGTCTAAGGAGGTAACAGAAGTTCTCTCAGCGGGAAAATGTTCGTAAACATAGCAGGATGCATAAACAGCCAGGCATTCCTATGATATTTTTCAGCCAGACCCTTTGGAAAGAAATTATCTTCCAGGGTCGTTGTTGTTAGGGCTCGTCAGTACTACACATCCTTGCTAGAGCTTGGACTAGTACTCTAGTCGCGTTGCGAGCAATTTTGAGTGCTATTCAGATTATAAACACCGAAATTCCTTATTACTCACCAGCAATCGAAATGGCGCTCAACAGTTTACTGATTTATTTGATTTCTACTCAAGGAGGAGCCGTTGTCGTGGGATCTACAGATGAAAATAACAGAAGACTTACTGTGTCGCCTACCTAGATGGTCCGGTCGTCTGAGCATTAGTCACAGCCAAATGTGCCTGAGCGTTTATACATAATTGTTTAGTCGTATCTAATGTGGGGTCAATGGCACAATAGTCGCCGCGGTAGTCACATGAAAGTGTAACAGCAGTTCAATTCCTGACCTTGGCAATTATATACACTGCTGACAAGCCCCAAGAAATTCAATACAAATTCTGCGCATTACTTGTTGAAAACTCGCTACTTTCCGAAATGGAGGAATGAAACAGCATTTCTGGTACTGAGCATTCTCAGGTTTATTGAGCTCCAATTGGTTATCTTATAGACAAGATGTAGCAGCAATATGAGAAATACAGTTGGTCCTGAAGGCTCAGCTTTTCTATTGGATGGCTCATTCAGCTTGTGACTCCGTTGTTCTAACGCATGAAACCCTTGAGTAACTTGTTTTACACAGGTGCGCATTTTAATAGAATCCGCTGTTACGCCAGAGTATCGTCCGGACTGGTCATTGCGTTAGCATACCAGTTTGCCCGTGTGGCTGGCAGCATCTGGCTGCAGTCACCCGCAAAGCACTGGTTAACCTCATATAGATGAGTTCGTCCAATTATATTACTTGTGTTGAAGACCTAGATAGGACCATTCTAAAGAAGACTGCCAGCATGTAAACAGAAAGTTAAGACTGTCAATACAACGTTTAGTCGTTTCTTTCAAGTTCAGAAATTGTTTCTTAGTGGAAAACGTAGCTAATCAGTATTTCAGTGAACTCATGCTAAGGGTATAAACTTTTACATCCGTCCTTCTCAATGCGTCCCAGAAACAGTATTTACTCAGCTCCAAGTGCTTCTGGGTGTCCGAATCTCCTGAGTTTTATTCGGAAAACTATAAGACTGATTAGTTTGGCTATGGGTACAACGAGACAGATAGACACTAAATTATACCATCAGTAAACAGTTTTCATCAAATTCCTTCTCAAGCGTCTCCTCAAATGCTATTCTCGCCTTTATTCTTTCATTCATTCAGTGCCTCTCCGTTAAAAAATGGATTCCCAAAAGAGTAGCTGGGATGTGTTTTCATCAATTACCTGAATATTCGTACAGTATCCATGAGATTATAATAAGCCTAAAAGCGGCCCACGACAACAGCGGAAGCGATCACAGTTAAGCGATGTAATCTCGCACAATATTTAAAGACAGTTAATAAAATCATTTAATTTACTCTTATCTTCATTCAGCACATTGCCACTGGTTGTGACGAGAATGACACAATCATAGCAACAGTGTACTGCAATTTTCAGTAGGTATCAGACAGACATAGCGACAACTAATTGACTGAATAGGCCGATTGATAATTTGTCCGTACTGTTTTTTTTCACTATCAATGTATACGTAAAGACCTTATTAGAACATCCACACAGATTTTGTCTGTCAGTCCGACGAATTACTGGCAACCCATCTTGAGTTTTATCTTTTCTGTTCGACTTTTACAAATGATTTTTTGGAGTCATTAAATCTTTTCGCTGGAATCATTTTAGCTAAGCCATTGGCTTCAACAAGATCACTATTTTCATAGTAAATTATTTTCTTTTCCACGAAAACCCTACCGGTATACAGTGAATGCATGGGACAATGTATATTTCAGCAAGAGGTCACTTATTTGTTAACTATCTCAATGGTAGTGGAGTCTTTTGTTACTGTTGTGTCCAATCGAATGCAAGTTAGCCATGCAGTCGGCCAATCAGAATACAACAGTTACGAACAGGACTTACGACAAAATTATGTTATCTGAATCTAATCCAGGCTATGTAATGAAGTGGGCTTTAGTAATTCTTTATCCGCCCAGATTCGCGAATAAGTGACCAAAAACTCTACGGAAAAAATTGTAGGATAAGTAGCGGTAAAATCTGCACGAAGAGACAATCAACTTTGTTTCGGAGAAAAAAAGTCAAATTTAACTGCTGTGAGGATTTGAATTACATTCCCCACTTGCGCAATCCGTCAAGGTTTTTGGCGTGTCCCCTTAGAACATATCACTAAGATGCATTTCCGCTTTTGTCAGGCATACATTTTCTTGCTCTAACCGGGATTTGAACATGGATCCATATGCTTGTTAGATAGTCGTGGTGATCAGCGATGCGTAAAGATTATTGGCCAACCGAAGGCGATTTGACAGAACAAGACTCTCAGATGGTTCCACTAGGCATAAGACCAATATGCTGGATGGTTAATTAGTGGATAGGAGTGGTGAATACCAACACGTTCCGTAGAACCGAAGGTTGACGAGATGGAAGTGATGAGCACTTGTTGAAATCTGGTTGGATCGTCGCCTAAACATCACCTCAGGGAATGAAACTCGTGACTTATGAATAGGTGTCATAGTGACAGTTTATCCACTAAATTGTTGGGTCGTGGTCACTGGGTACCAGAAGTTTATATCCATTATTATCCTTAGTTAATGAACTTTCTTTTTCGACAACCTGAAATTAGCCAGTCCGTGCTAAATGAAACTGCAATTAACGCATTTTCTACCAGGTGCTGTCTCACAAGAATGATGTCTGTTTTGGTCAAAACAGACCTTTCTGGATTGCCTTCACGAGAAGTCGCAAATGATTCAAATGCCACATTTTATCCAAAATGGACACCAGTTAACACATTCAGTCTCTAACATCTAACGACACATATACTTCCAAGCAAAGGAACAAAATGACCTACAATGATACAGTATTTCTAATCCATGTTTTAAACATTTTGATAGACCAATTATGTCCGTTTTTTTGATATTTATAATGTCCTTATGATGTGTTGAATATGGATAAACGGTTAAGTTTCGAAAGTTGTTATATATTTTACCCACCAATTTTACTCTGACTTAAACCTATTCAGGTGGTTGGCGAAGTCACTTCTACGATGCCAAGTCTGGAAATCAATCGGCCACAAGTAATAGAGTTCAATTTCACGATTCCATCGGGAACTTTCATCGATCCGTCCATTGTTTTTTCATGTTACAAAATAACCGTACCAGAAGCACAGTGCACAGTGGTGAATGTTGAAGTCAGTGCTGGGGTGAACTTGGTGGTGACGGGGCTCAATTATAATTACCCTTCGGACTTCAGCACCAATCAGCCGAATAATGGCAAAGCATCTTTCTCGAAGGTAGATTCAAGTGGTAAGCATCCCGTTCTTTGGATCATGCATGCACTACTGAACAACAGGACAGCCGACACACAGACCATGCAGATATGCATAGACGTTGTCGCAACAATTGGGTATATTATATACTGAACTGGTTAAATGAGTAGAATGTATGCAGTTTGACCCCATTTTAAACACATTTAATTCGAGTGGAACAATTTGCTTTAAAGAAGTACTTGTGGCAGCCTGATACTGATTAACTAATGTAAAACTGGTCCTAGAAGTTGCCGCTGAAAAGAGAAACATACTTGCTGAAGTTATATGGAAACACATTGCACCTAGCTTGCGTCATAGTCCGATTGACAAGTGTGCACAAAGCATTTTCCCAAATTCTGCGCCATGTGAAAACAGCCAGAAATCCGTTGATGTATCTGACGGGCAAATTGCCTGTCAGGCTAGGCCGCGTGGTGCAAACAGCAGACTGAATACTGAGCTGTCGCAGCAAACAGACAGTTCGAGTTGGTGAGCTGAATAAGATCATTGCCGACAATGATCAACCAAGTTTGTTTTAACACGCTGGAGGCTGCTGGGATTCGTAAACCGCTGTTTGCGTCCGACCAGCTGGAGCAATCGATGCAAGCTGGCCCACTCACACGCAATTTGTAGCCCCGATTAGCCCGGAATCAGCTGAGATAAACGGGCTGTCATCCACGCGAGACAGCTTGAGACGGAAGGCACACCTGTGCAAACTATATAAGTCATTCTGTTCGCCGATCGATAAACCATCGATCGCACGCTTAAGTTCATGGGGTCTTATTGGAAAAGAAATGCAGTAGTTTTAACTGGTTAACATTTGCGCTTCTTTTAAGTTATTTTTACTTTGTATTAAAGTATGGGTTTGAGTTCAAGAAACCAACGTTTGACAATTCCGTACGAAATTTTGATTGCGAAGGGTGGTGCACTGAGGTTTGTTGCTGTTTGACGCCGGAATGGTTTAGAAAAACACCTTCATTCGTCTGTTTATTTCTATCGATTCATTTAGTTAACTTCCTTATTTCATATGAGCATCTCCAATCTGCTTCGGCTCTTTGGTTTACTGAGTTACTGATCAGTGTGCTCAGTTTTAGTCAGCAGACATGAAACTCCATAATGGTTATCGGCACATTTGGGATTTCTACCTTCTCAGGATCTTCCTCATCGCTCATCTATTATCATCAAGCCGTCTGTTATTGTAGTTGCTAATCACTCCACAGTTAAAGAGAAATCTATCTCGTTTAACTCAGCTGACTGACGCCACAGTTCATATGCTTTTTTAAATTCGACCAAAGATCCTGACTTGCTTGGATATAGCTACACCGATGTGCTCGACTTAACATGCGATACTTGTTTTGAAAATTTAAAACAGAATTCTCCTTACTGACCTTATTAAAAAAAGAAGGAAGATTTATCTTGCTAAATGTTAACAACTGCATTTACTCTGATCATTGGCTGATGTGAAACTAATAAATTTGATACAAACCGCACACGGCAACAACAAATGAACGGACAAAGCAAATAAGTGCAACCTTTTGCGCAATAGTGATGCAGCCAGGTCATCACCCTGACAGACACCGCTTTACCTGCAGCTAGTCGTTTCGATATAGGATTACATCGGAATATCTTGAACTATTAGACCAGGTCAACTAGATGACCGGTTGTCAAGATGTGGAGATAGATGAAGCAGGGTTCTTCAAAACAGCTGAGGACAGCAAAGGTTTCGCAGCTGACAGCCACTTAGCAACATGCTTCTCCATAGGGTGAGACAAGTATGGATCTCGTCTGTTCACGTAGGTCATTGTAATTGTAATTGAGTTGGCATACTTTGTGGAAGGCAGACTAATTCGTTGAGTGTATATTACCCCTACGGACAGCCAACAATTTAGTGTCTAACAGAACGCGCATTTGGGCAGCTGGATAAGTGAATTCCAGTGTTGATACAGTTGTGTGATTCACGTATTTGGTTAAATAATCATCCTTGAAATGAAATTGCGAAGGTATATTTTTTCATTCCCCATTGCCATTTTCGGCGTTTTTTCTTATTTTGCGTGTTCACGAATATTTCTGGGTGACCTATTTCAGTAGTTTCCTTCTACTCAGCGCTTTCTCTTCCTCTAAGTAGATCTACTAGGCGTGTCTACCTCGTTCCTTGGAACACGGCTTTAACTAAGCCTGCTTCGTAGGTAATCAGTACAAAAATAGGGAACTGCAAATATTATCTGATCCGTGTAGTCATACGACAAACAAGTTGGTAAGCAACGTTGAAGATTATTCTGATTTTGTTAATAAACTCGAACACGTGACATTATGTGGTGACGAAACTTTTCTTAGTTTTGACGTGACCTCTCTTTACACTAGTGTACCAGTGAAATTTAACATTGACGTTGTTAAAGAATTATTAGATAATGATGACTCTCTTGGTGCCCGTACCAATTTATAATCTTCTGAAATTGTATCTGGTCTTGAACCTTGCTTGCACTCAACCCAGTTCACATTCAACAAAAAACTATACAAGCACACCGATGGTGTAGCAATGGGTTCCCCTGTTGCACCTACAGTAGTCAACCTATTCCTCGGATACCTAGAAACGCAAGTAATGAGCGAATTTATCTGCCCTCCACGAATTTGGTGGCGGTATGTAGATGACACTTTTGTCGTCACGAAACGGGCCGCTCGCGACCAATTCCTACAGTTTCTTAACTCAAAATGCAACGGCATTGTATTCACATTGGAAACTGAAACCGAGGAGCGCTGACTTAGTTTTCTAGACTGCCTCGTGAAAGTTGATGAGCAACAGAGATTTCAGGTTTATGTGTACCGCAAACCAACTCACTCTGGTCGGTATCTCAACTTTACCTCGTCACAACCAATCGGCATGAAGAGAACGGTCATCAAATCCCTCGTTAATAGAGCTAATAAGAACTGCACCACAGAACTCTCAAGAACAGCAGAAATTACCCACATCAAAGAAATGCTAGCTGCTAATCAATATCCAAACGCGTTTACTGAGAATACAATTAAACGCATATCAACTAAGGAGTGGACCATAACGAACAGAACTTTCATCTCTACCGTGCAAATACCGTATCGTGGACAAACGTCTGAAAAAATTCGCTCCATAATTTCTGAGTACGCTATACGGATCGTATTCCGGCTAGGTAATACCTTAGAACGACTGGTGATGCGTCCGAAGAATCCAGTTTCTATAGGTGATCAGACAGACGAAATCAAATGCGGTGATTGCAATATCAGCTACATTGGGGAGATAAGCAGACAATTGAACGTACGTGTTGCCGAACACAAAAGGCACACGAGGTATCCTCCTAAAGATGCACTTCAACTTCGCAAACTAGAGAACGATTCGGCCATCGCACCTCATGCATTGTCAGAGAATCACAACGTATGTTTTGATCAAGCCCGAGTGATTTACAAGGGTCTGCCTTCCCATGCAGAGCGATGCTGTGCTGAAGCCCTCACGATTTACATACAACACGCCTGCATTAATCGCATTGATAGCAAACCCCTGTCTGCAGTGTGGCGTGGATGGATAAACAACACCAGACACAGAGGCGTCTTATCTACATCTGTCTCACCCCCACTTAGTAGGCAAAGGATTAGGCCAATCAGTTCAGATGCAGCGCAAAATGACTTAACCACGGCAAATCCCATATGACCTCTGTTCCTTTGTTAACGTGATTTCGATTACAACACTCCTGAGGAAGGCCACCCGAGGTGGTTGAAATGTAGAGTATTACAACTTGCTCGTAAGGTTGTGTTATTCTTAATCCATTTATCAATAACATGTTAAACACGACACCCAAACTGTTTGACAACATTCGTACTAAATTTGGTGCGGATATCCTACAGACCATTATGACGTTCTACCAGGAAATCTAGTGAAAAGTATGTCGAAGACTGACAAACGATTGTTGATCTTCACTTCAATAAATAAAGCGCACGGAGTTAGAACTTCTGTAAAACGAAGTGGATGAGCACTGAGAAGTAAAAACCAAAATATTATTTACATGACTTTGGTGAAGCTAGACACGAGGAGTCCTTCCATGAAACTGCTTTTCATTTATTCCCAAAACTATACCCTCCAATAGGAGGCCCAGCGGATTGCCCACAATTACATCGCCACTTGGTCTACAGTGTTTACCTTCTCCCGATTTTGGCTCAATATTCGTTTTGTTGACGCAGAAAATAAAATGCAACCTGAACGGACAGCCGGAAGTGCGCTTAGGAAACTAACCATGTTCTTTATCTTCAATGCTAAATCCCTTTTGTACACCTTACCAACTGGCTGGTTGTACCAAGTTGCTCAGCCGGATAGGCACGTTTCGGTCAACCAGGTCATAATACGAAGCAAACACAGCGAGTACCACTCTTACTCCTAGCCCTTGCATGCTTGCTCCTTTCCTGTGCATATTCGGGGACATGCTCTAAATAAAAACATCTTATTTCGTACCATTTAATCGCTTCGTTTATGTTGCCTCACTGTTATAAAGCATGACATGCACAAATACCGATTAAAACCGGAGTGATGGAACTATTTACTACCGTTGGACAACGGGCTTGACCAGGTTCCTTTGATACATGGTTTCACTACAAACAAAAGTCTTATCAAAACAGAGGTCACATGCAACGGTTCTCTTGAACTTTATAGCATATATAGTTGAAAGTGTGATACTGTTAACATACAGTGCACTTCCGGTCAAAAACCTTAAAGTTCACTCATTTGGTGTTCACCGAGTTCGACAGTTGGGTTGCAACCCGAATGCCAAGTTCGGCAAACATCATAATACCTTAATCCTCAACTTGAACTGTGAACACCACCACTGTCCCCAACTATCAGAAAAGGAAAGCGTTCAACCCGTAACTGACACGCTGTTTGCTGTCACCTCTTTTAAAGATGGGCGATAGTATTTACAGTTGCCATGCTATAAGAAACCTCCATTACCAAAAAGATCGATCGAACAGTGAACCTAATGGCACACGTTCTTAAAACCACAGACTGAAATCTTATCATCATATATCTGAAAGCACTTAGGAAGTCATATACGGTGTGCCGGTAAATGCTTTAAGTAAATCTACATAGCTTGTACTGGATAAAAGTGCTAGATCTCTTAAGCTATTTGTAAATACATCCAGATACTGGTTACCGTAAGGGTTGATAGACTCCCTGTTTGAAGTTACCTTCTCATTTTTGTGGCGTAAATAAGAGACATTAGAACTGTATCCGAAGCCACAATACTGCAGAACGTTTTTGGGTTGGTACCAGTCATTATATTCAGATTCAGCTGATGCACGTTTTCTTCGTTCCGTACGGCTGCTACTGTTCAGTAGCGAGCTAAGTAGTACTCAATTTCAACTCATTCTTCAGCTGACACACGTTTCAAGATGGATTGCCCTACTATCGTCAAAAGCCTTGTGCAGCGCCAAAGTGACCTTCAACTATTAAATCGGCCAGACCGTCTTAGCAGAACTTACGTTAACAATTTGGAAGCCTTGCCGACGGTAAGCCGCCAAAGATAATTGTCCGGTGGTAAACTGTCCAATCAGGCCAACAAATATCACTCAGCTTCCTGGTAATGGACATCCAGTCCGCTTTGCAAGTTTATCAATGAAAGAGAATATCCGCACTCCAGTTATTAATCTATGCACGATAAGTTTGCAGGCATTTTGACCTCGACAAATAGTGGGTTGCAAGTGTTTCTTTCAAGCAGTTAGATGTGGTCAAGTCTAGAGAGCTCTAATAAAATCCTCCGTCGCGTAAATTATCTAACATTTTCGGTTAACTGATCGTCCATTTCCATGTTGTGGCATTCTGAACTGGGCCACATAAACTGTCTGAACTTCATTAGAGTCGAACAGGATCTCAAGATAGCTAAAGTCGTTCGGGAGTAGGATATGTAACAGTCCAGTAACGACAAGCTTACCTGTGACGCCAGCCAAGTTTGTGATCACTAACTAATGAGGCTGTAGGAAATCGGCAAATCCCAACAATCAGAACGAATGACTGGGTAAAATGCACAACAGTCCATGTGTTGTCAGGCGAACTCGGAAGAATTAGGCTGCACCACAGATACCTCAGGCTGGCTTTATGAAGACTCATGATGGTGGTGAGGTACGGTCATTCCTGTGACATTTAGTTCTCTATCTTCTACATCTAACAAACACGAGATCTGTGAATGAACTTGTTGCAGTTCAAACCTCTCGAAACTCCTCTAGTTTGCTGAGAAAAGGCGCGACATTACATTGCTGACATTTAACCAAAGGTTCGGTAGATTTTCCGTCACTGGTAATTGTTTGAATTTACAGATTTCCCTGCTCGTACTGCCATCATCAACACCACTTCAGTTTATGGAGTTTTAAGTCACCTTTTTCATTTAAAGAATTGTTGAACTGTGTGTGGAAACATAGCTCAAGTTGTTAGCTTTGTGTTAGTTGAACAACAGTTGCCGTGCATTATGCAGGTCAGGAACGGCCGGACCGAGACCGGGCTGCACCACACCTAATATCACACAGAAGCTGATGTCGAATGATAGGATAAGCCAGTTAGGTCTGACTAGCCGTGCTATATACGAAAAACCGCACATAACGTTTTGGGTGCTGAAACGGATGTCAAACAAGCAAGCTTCCGTGGATTGTTCTCAACCGATGCTTGGGTGCCAGATGGACCAGTGTTATGAGGTTCCATTCATTCAAGCCGTAGACCGTGCTAGCACAACTGTTAGTGACCATGGGAAAAAGTTCTGAATTCCAAAGCATTGCTACCCGCTTGCCTGACTTATGGGGTTACGGTGACCTAACACGGTGTAGTAGAACAGGCGGATCTTTAAACGGACCGTCAGTGAATATAAACTTCCTCGGTACACGCAAACAAATGTTTAGCACGTGTGAGTGAGGAAACCACCTGTCAATGAGGCCGGAAACTGGTTTTCACACTGAGGTTCACTTTCAAGGGTTTTTATAGTATGTTGACGACCTGTACAACCGGAATGATAAAGATAGCAAGTGTTTATGACGGTGATAAACTTGTAGTGAAATGAAATATGTGACTTCTTATCCCTACTTAGTAGTTGGAAATTTAAAAAATACCCTGAAAGATGAGGGAAATCGATTTTCCAATGAAAAGACGGCAGATCTACATGTAAATAAACGGACACCAAGTTATCAACCAATGTGGTACACGCACGATTTGGTTGTGATTATAAACATAAAGGAGGCAGAGTTGCACCGTCTGAAAGAGCATAAGTGTATCAATGGCCTTGATCAATTACAGAAAACCCAACTTTGGAACGAAACGTTCTTTTGAGACACAAATCCGAAAGCGTAATCGAATTGTGTTAGCCACGCCCGTGTATTTTGACGGTGCTTTTTGCCCAGTCTAATTACACTGAAAGAGTGAGCCAACATATTGCTAAGCATACTCTAAAAGGATGAAGAAAATCTTTACTCATTTGGACTAATTATTTTTTGGATTGTTGAACGAGTATTTAATCCCAACTACTGACTTGATGAAACTATTTCATTTTTTCTTCAGAAACATTTGGTTTATTTTTACGAAAACAGCTAACAGATTACCACTAGCTGTTCGCTGAAGCACGATAACAGAGACAAAAAGTGGACATTAGTAACGGCCAAAATCTCGTGTCAAGTCTTTAAACTAGAAAGCAGATTCCGTTCAAAATGAACTGAAGTGAACGATTTATGAAAAACAAACTTGTCCCTACTTGTTCTACAGTGGTGGTAATGGACAATTCAATCTGCAGTCGAACTTATGAAAGCTTACTGCATGTGTAAGTGGCGGATGTCCCACCGTGTATTTCCCTATCCGGGGAACGGAAAGTGACTAACTTGTGCACGAAAGTTTCTCTGAAGGTAATAGTACGTAGGTAACTTCACATAAGACCAAGTAGTATTCATCCATGGACGATTTTCAAAATGCTTCACCTGAAGTTACTGTTAATAGGGTCATTTTGGTATATTTCATAAAATGGCAAATAAGGGTTTAATTGTATTTGGACTTCGTAGGATCAGACCAAACACATTAATATGTACAAGTTTTTCTAATGTTCTGTGAATAACATGTTCCGCACAAGCATATTTTTACGTGGAGCAGATTACGCTGACGTTAATTTTTTAAGATTAAACACCACCCAAACTTGATTGCAGTCTTCGCATTCAGACAAGCCTTTCGGCTAGCCCACCTCAAAAGAAAGCACTAGACTCAAGTTTCGCTCTTATTAGTGCTGATCGGTAGTGCATATCTCTGTCCGGAGCGGACTTTGCAGTCTGACCCTCGTATTTGTGAGACTTGTGTGTTAACCACAACGCCAGCAACCTCACAATAGACTTGACCAAATAATTAAATCCAAACGCTTAACCACAATCATGTATGAACAATGTTTAGCTTGCCCGATCATTTCGGAAGGAGAATGAACGGAATCATTCTGTTCTATCTAACGGATAACCCCGTGATCAGGACTTCTCAGTTAGGTTGAAGTCACTGTCTTCATTGAACCAACTAAGCATGGTTTGAATCACTAGTGAAAGTTCGGGGATTTGGATTATTTGAAGATTGAAGACCAACCACACTTGATCGCAGCCTTCACATTCACATAATTTAGTTAATTTTTTACATTTTCGCATTTGGCACCTTTTATTGTTGTACGTTTTAACTATGGAAGTTCACTTTCGGCCTGTTATTCAACCTAGACGTTAGCTGGTACTACAGTTACATCAAACAGAAGATAAAACCTCCTTAACCAATTTGTCAGAAGACACCTTCTCAATAACGTGTGCGTGCTTGCAAGGTTGCGATAGCCGGGAAATCTTCCAGTCCGGTCATAGGTCATCTGTTTTATGCACACCGACAAATGTGTATCCTTTGCGTATTGTCGATACTGTCAATTATGTGCTTGTTTTCAATACTATGCAACCTAACATCCGGGTTGTTTTTGAGAACGCTGTATGTGCTTAATAGACAGTAATCCAGCCCCTCCTTCTCTTTTAATTGCTACTTCATTGCTGTCTGCTCTTCCGTGCAGTACATGACAACGTGACATGTCACAAATGGTTACAGACCCACGGGGAAGGTTCGAAGTACGCTGCACGTGGCAAATGTGTCATATAAAGAAGCCCGTAATGGTAAAATACCACAACGAGGCGGCAAGCGGTGTCTGTTGTAGGTAACCTTTCGTGCTGTCCCATGAAGAAATCGTAGCAGACTCGAGTGGATCTCCGAGTAATCCATGCTCACGCGAGCCAAAATTGACTGCATATTTGGAATTTATCACATCCCAGTTAAATTCGTTAAAATAAGGATTTAGTCCAGGTAAGAGTTCCGGTAGATTTCCGGGTGTACAACTTTGTGAACATGTTAAAATCTTTCTTCTTCCATTGTTTCAGTGTTAAAACGAGAATCAGAAATTTCTTATCTGTGGCCTAACGCCATTAGTGATGCGCGCTATTTAGAAAAAAATCTCGAGTCTAGTGTTTCCTCTCGAAATTGGCTAGCCGAAGGCTGCAATCAAGTGTGGGTGGTGTTCAATTTTAAAACAACCTTGAGTCTCGAATCTTCATTACTGATAACTGGAAATGTTTGAACTAGCCATGCTTATGTTTTGTGTAATTCCCAGCTACACTCCTCAGATTGTTTTACTGCAAGATCCTATCCTTTATTCACATTTGGTCATCTAAGTTTCTGGTATCATCTGTTCAGGTCCCAATGCTGCGTTACCTTCTGCAAACAAACTGCTGGCTCGAGTGACAGTGAACATGGCTGATTTCTTGGGCTCGGCAAATGGCACTGTCGTTCCGTTCAGAGCGAAATACAAGTTTGGCACGTATCAAGCAAACGTGCTTCGGGATTTGTCTGTGAAACGCACTGGCTTGGAGAATCGCGTTTTCACAATGACAACCAAAATTACCTTGGCC
This sequence comes from Paragonimus heterotremus, assembly GCA_013368495.1. Classification (NCBI taxonomy): domain Eukaryota; kingdom Metazoa; phylum Platyhelminthes; class Trematoda; order Plagiorchiida; family Troglotrematidae; genus Paragonimus; species Paragonimus heterotremus. The sequence continues at coordinate 38,734 of LUCH01001784.1, forward strand.
AGAATGTTTTCGAAGTTCGTTTTGTTTAAGTTTTGCTAACCAAGTCTTCGCAATTTGCTGTTGATATTGCACCTTCACCTCGCGATAAAAATCAAGATCACTCAAATTTTTGCGAATGATAGTGATACACTTCTTTGCAGAGATCTTTTTCGTGTCTAGCTATCAAAAACATGGCGTCACAGTAATAAAAATATAGTTGAATACACATATGTTTGTAATGCGTTAATCAAGAAAGTCTATAAGATGACCGCGACGAACCCGTAGTGCCGTCGCACAGATGGACACTATGTTCAGTCAGGTGTGTATTGGAACGGAGATCACAGACCAGGAGAACAGGGTGCACACATTGGAATATAGATGTCGCGCTGATCGACTGATAACCGCGGGGTGGATGTGTTCATCATCTTTGCATGAACTGGACACAGTAAATAACAGTAAGTTACTTCCATTTCTGCTGTGCTTTGAAATGCAACACCTAACTAGTTCTCAAATGTAGGGCGGGTTCTCAGACATCTACATAGTGGCGGTCAAACTGTCAGATAATTTAAGACATGCCTTCAGTCGTTTCGTGAGCACCCCAGCCTCACCGTTAAATAACGAAGGATGAGGAGAATCTCAATTGTCACCTAAACGCGACAAGCGCAAACCCCCAATTTGAGTCTTACGCAATAAAGAGTTAGTTCTAATGGAAACTAAGCACTGCGTTGGGTTTCTTTTTAAGAACCACATAAGGAAGATTGGAAGGATGTCCCTAGCTGAACAGTCGAAAAAGGAACAAGCCACTAATTCTTAGTTGCAGACAACGTCAGCTTAATTTGAAGCAAATGAAGATGTCCAAATCATGAACGTGATAGTTGAAACAGACAAAAGTTTGTAACGAAAATAAGTGTGACATCAGTGTTAACCCTGCATGAAGAAGTACTGGTCATCATTCAGGGTTAACCTTAAGTGGCAAGCAACCTCTTTTGGATATTCTGAACGGTTAACAAAGCGTAAGTTCTTATGTTAACATGGTGGCTGTAATTTCAGCAGTTTACCATGCTAAATTTAACAGGGCTTAAGAACACAGCTTTCCGAACAATTTGTATCACTCAACTTTTCAGACAGCTCCAGTGGCCTTGGTTTACTTACTAAAAACATGTAGAACTGTTTGACTTCACTCGAACTAAATTTGGTGCGGATATCTTACAAGAGGAAAATCATCTCCCAACAAAACGGTGTTTAAAGTTTTAAGTATCACTTCAGACAAACGTGGCTGCTTTGCGGTATTCAAATGTTAGAACTACCCCGTAGCCCTGATTTATACCGTATCGGTGGAAGCTTTCGTTCCCGAAATTTTTAACCTAGGCATTCTCAGGTGGGTGCAACTGGGCTGAGAGAACAAGAAGTCATTCTGTGACAAAGTACCCCCATGGAGACGCATCATTGCAATATTAATGCTTTGTTTGATCTTGATGAACAAGCAAAGAAAAAGCGCTCATCCCCCCTTGTTCATCAGCGGGTGACTAACGTTGCATCAAATGTAAGCCCAGTGTGCATTTTTGCGTGCAAATATATACGAAGAATAAAACAATGCGGAAGCATGTGACATGAAACGGATCTAGTGTGACGACATTTCTAAAAACGAATGGAGCTTAGCTTCGTTTCTAGGTTCTGGTGCATAACGGATGAGTGGCATTTTATCACCCAACATGTGGTGGCCATTTTTATCAAGTCAGCCTCTGAGGTAACGTACAGATTAATCGAAGAACTCATATTTCAACTCTTTTCAGCCTTGATCTAATTTGTTTAAAATGGACAAGTACCATGGCTAATGTATGCAAATGTTCGGTTGCTGTGGGCTCGTTGATAAGAACGTCATCTAAATACGTGCAGGTGAAAAGAACATTTTATACTAGGTTGTATATAATCCTTTGAAAAGTTGCCCGTGCCGTATAGATACCAAAGGGTAACCGTGTATGCTGAAAAAGACCCATGTGCTTAATGATAGTCGTGCAGGCACCAGATGATTCATCGAGTTCAGCTTGGAAATAAACATGACGAAGTTCGACTTTCGTAGGCCGTTCGCCACCGGCGGGTGTAGCCGACAAGTCATCTATGCGAGACAGGGGGATATTTGTTCCGTACAGAAAGGCGCTTCAAGGTCTATGTTTAATCACCACACATTCACATAAATCTATCTGGTTTGACAACCAGAACGACTGAGTTACCCAATTCACAATATTTCACAAGAATAACTGGGGCTTCATTTGTGACCTAATTAACTACGCCCCAACTTTTGACCTTACGGAATAAGTCGGGTCCCGTGCCTGAAAAAAACAAGGCTAAAAATTGGCCATTATTTTAACGTGAGCCTGAAATCCACTTTGTTGACCAATTTTGTCTCTGAACAAAATGGAATATTTGGATAGGACATTTTGGAGTTACAGCTCTCTTCCAGTCGGTTTCACCGTAAATAACCTGTCGGATAGTGTTGAGCCACCATATACACCAGTGAAGTTCGACTTTTGTTGCCATAGGTGACACGGACTGTGCGCATTCTTAGTATCGAAATGACATATCCAATCTACATGCATACAGCTGATTGAAACGTGGAAGGGTAGGAGAACCTTTGGTGAAGACAGCATTTATTCTCGTTGCTGACGTTCCACTAACAATCTTCATACGAACAGGTTGTCCCTCAGTTTTCAACTGCACAAAAAATGGCCGTGGCCGGCAATGGTTATCAGCCATAACATTCCAGAAACAATGTTGAACAGGGAGTCTCTTTCGATGGAACAATCGATGGATTTCAGTTTCCTTTTCTGATTGAACCTTTGATTATAAGCAGACCTTTTAACAAAATATGCCGGTCAAATTGCCAATCTTCTTAAAGCAAGTAACACATTTTCTAGTGATCGCTGCACCCATTAATCGAAGGATGTTTATTTCCACATCGATACTAGGCTAACGATCTGTTCGGATGTCTAGGTGGCTCACGAGTTGAGTTGAAAACAACATGAATAAGGTCCGTAATTGTCTGACGCAAAAAACCGCGTTAACTATTTAGTAAAATTTCCCAGCAGTCAAACGATGGCGCAAGCTTCTTTCCAGGTTAGGCTGGACTTATCTTCTGACAACAACCTTACACGTGCTACTTCGCTGTAGATCCCCAAAATCAAAACACAATGGGAGTTTTTTATTTCTGATTTTGGTATAAGGAATCCCGTCGTGACAGCAATACGATATAACTTATTGAATGAGAGCAATAACGTCACTCACTCTAATCATGCACTCGATGCAACTTAGTGAAGCAATGTAAGTATGCTGACGTGTTTCCCGCAACACAATCAGCGCGTTCAAAGCATCAGTAGTTCTCTTTACCGCGAATGAGTAAGTCTACAAAATGCGGTTGATATTCGTCACCAGAAAACTTTCTAATGATCTGATTTTGTGAGTCCCGAGAAGAGCGGTATTTTGTTACCACGCAGTTAGTAATTTTAAGCAATCTAGAAATATCTGTTTCCAGCAGTCCCAAGTTGACAGTGACGGCTTTTCACAAGCAATATGTCAAAGTTACGTAGACAAGTGCAACGTTATCGCCATTTTTCCATCTTGCCAAATAATTAGACATTAACCAATAAGGTGATACCGTAGCGGTAAACGTATGGAGTCCGTGGCCCATGTACAGACAGAGAACACTTGCCAAAATACCTAAGCGTTTTGATTCAGGGTAGTTTGTAGTCCGTCAGACGGTCCAGAAATATAGCCAACAAAATGCACGGCAAGTAGATTGTTGAGGTCAGTCACTGTCAGTCACATCTCGGCTGAATACAGCGATTAATTCGGCAGTGCATATGTAAATAACTTGAGGTCGTGTATTAACACTGTCATCATAGAGTTATTGCAATTAAACAAACAAGCGGTTAGGTAAAGTTATGGTAAGCGGTTGAGGGAGTAACTGTGTGACTTTCCAATTGCGGGAATCAGTAACACCACTTTTCAACGGAAGTTGCTTGAAAATAAAAAGGCAAGATGTGTGAGCAGCGTGACGACCTTGCCACAGCAATCTCTAAAAGGTCAACAATGCTGCTTCACAATGATCATCCCCCCATCGCGTCCGTCTAATGTCAGATGTTCACAACAGCAGAGACCTCAGCAGTCTAACCCAACGACGAATCACTGCCTGTCCTGCGAAGACGTCTATTATCCGTCCATTTGCTGTTCTTTGCAATGCTACCTACTGCATCTGTGGAAAGAAGGGGAGCGTCCAAAAGGTCTATCGGAAACTTAAGTGCCATTTCTCACAGGAAGATCAAACGGTTCGTAAAGATGACACCAGTCCTATCTACGCGTCGTACACTACGGGAACGTACCAATACTTTTTGTACTAGCTGTTAGCATTCAATTCCAGAATGCAGCACAACTCCACTGTGGACACAGGAAACAGTTAATTCGTCACGCCAAAAAATGCACTCAATTCTGGTATGCCCTAATGCCTTCCCAAAGCCAGTCACTGTACAGATCCGCGGCGTTGCCTACCACTATCTTTTACTACTCGATGAATCTGCCTTGCTTGTCTACATGTATAAACACAGGTACCTTTTTAATCAATTCCCGGTTTATCTTAAAAGTCCATCAATCGTGGGTTTGATGGCGGTGAGGATATTGGACTATTCCTTACCACTGCATAATGAAAGAGTTGCAGCCCTTGAAGCTACACACCTCCGCAGTAAACCGTGAAATGCTCCGCCACTTCCGATGAGATGACAGCCCGGTCTTCCTGGAAACCTATATGTCCTACTCCCGTCAACAGGATGATGTGCTCACTATTGCGGCTGTTCGTGCTGTTTGTCGTTTATTTTGAACAGCAACTGAAACAGCCGTTTTCAAAGAAAGAAAGAACAAGCGGTGGTACCAAATGTGAGCAACAACGATATAATGTAATGGAAAATTACAGGCAAGTTGACAGTCACATGTAGTGCACTGCGTGAATAACAACATAAAGCGATGGACAAGTCCCTATACCACACTGGTATACGTCGACAAATTTACAGTTGACTACTGAAAGTGTTTCTTACGATATATTAAGAGGATAAAAGCTTTCCGGGCACCAGAGTGGTAACACAGCCAAAGGTCACACATCGGAAAGAAAAATGTTTCTCCATAGTTAAACAGCTGTAAAAGAGGTGGTAAAAGTCAACATAAAGTTCCCGACATAAATATGAGAGATTTTAGGAGAATCTAGACTGATCAGCGGACAGCAAACAGTGATTGGATAAATGTACCGTACCGTTCGAAGGGTAACATTGCATGAAGAAGGATACATGATTCAACACAACATGATTATCACAAGGGTGTGAGCGATCGAATACACGCGACAGTCCATAGAATTGAGGACCGATTGAACGGCTACACTATGGGAGTCGGTCTGTATGTACCAGCCCTTTCGGTCCAGACCATCCGGTTTTGGTAGTCATCAACCATAATGATCTCCAGGACAGAAGCCTCGTCACCATAAACTGCAACAACGCCCAGCTTGATGAACCAGGTTGTTGTTGGCACTGGTAGCTTCTAGAAGACAGTACAGTCGAGACTGCGGTTTTTACGCCAGATCTTTGATAAGGCGGTTGTGTCGAATAAAACGCACTTCGTGTGTGATTCAACAGGACTAAAGAATGTTAGCAACGTTTCCCAGTTAACCACAGTCACCACGACACGAAAATTAATGTGCGCTTCATCCACCTCGATAACCCCGAAATGTAGTCCGCAGAAGGTTGCTTCGAAGCTGGATTGCACGAGTGATGATCCTGGGGAAAACTCGATCTGGATAAAGCAGTCAACGATTGGAGACTGGAGAGCGAGACACTTTTATAGAATACAACAGTCCGGTGTATGATAGAGTTTGTTCATTCTCGTTGCTTTAGCGTTTTAGCTGTCCGAAAATGCCACATCATGGACACGTACCGGAACGTTAATGCCAACCGTGGTGAGGCCAGAAGAATCGTCTTTGACTACTTTCATCAGACGTAAACATCAGCTATAGAACAGTCTCTCCACCCATGATTTGCGTGAAATGGAATTTGCAGTAGATAAACTCGAAATGTCCAGTCCACCCAGGAGAATGGGGATGTGGAGATAACTGAGTGGCGTGCGTTTTGAAAGGAAGAACTAGTGCCGTGAAAACGGACGGATTATGCAGGCCATTGTTCTAAATGTACTGCGATGGACTCGATTTAGAACTAGCGACTGATTAGTTTTGGGAAGCTGGTGCCGTGTCAGCAGGTGTACGCGTTGATGCGGTTGTAGACGGGCTCTGGTTTTTTAATCCGGTAAAATAAGATGTCGTAATCGGTGACTAATGAGGGCTTTGCTTTTTCAGGTGAACCGGATAACTAGACAGCTCACCGTTTCGGTGGTGCCCGGTGAGTGGAAAGTCTCCGAGTCAAAATGAATAGATTTTTCAGAATTGGGGTCGTGTTTTGATTATGTTCAACACAAATGACCGTGAGTGTAGTCTTTCAAGTGTTCTTATTCAGTCCGGATAGTCCTTGTACATTGACCATGAATACAAGCGTCACTGGGGGGTGCGTCAAGTTCTTCACTGAGAGGACCAAGAATATTCACAGCATTGTGGACCTTGTAACCAAGCTCCAATCGCGATAACCCTAACACCTTGTTCACTGCTGTGATGAACTGCCGAGATGAGAGCAGGCCACTTCGGCGGACACGGTGCTGGAACAGTAAAACACAGCCTTCGAGTATGGTGGTTTCAGGAAGATGAGATTATCCAAAGGTAGCAATTCGGAGGTGGGAGGACACCGGAAGCCTGCACAGGTCTGCTGATCTACTCCTGTGAAAGTGAATTGAACGCCTTGAATACAGATACAACCCGTAAAAATGCTGCAAGGTGGTGAGCAGGAGTCCCGAAGCAACGCATGTGATAGTGAGATCGACTTCAGACAATCAACATAGTGAAGAAAGTTGAATGGGGTAACGAGCCACCGTAAACACGTGTTCCAACGATCAGCCACCACCTTGTGGAAACAGTGTTACAACTGACTGAGGGGAATAGGTTGTTCCTTTTGGGGGCAAGCGTGATACGAGAGCGGTACAGGCGGACTGCATAACCCTCAGTTAGTCAAAAGAGATAAGAATAGGCATAAATTGCATAAGCTTCAGTGCGCTTCGAATGTTTGGGCAACCAAACTTGAAGCAGTGTTTTTCATGCAATTTAGGATTCAATAACCTTCTGCACCAGCAGTTGGATGGCGAATCTTGTGAGATGACCGCTCATTAGTGCGCACTTGAGCCGATAGCATCTAGGACCAGAATTCGTTGGAGTTATTCGGAAAGCTGCAGTTCACCTTAAAGGCAACTATCCAGATTCCAAAAAAAAAACTGCAAAGTCCGCAAGTTTCTTCTTCCGTTTTTGGTAGGGTGTTTGAACAGCTGGATATTCGGCCCTCCGTATCTGTTTTCTAGTTGCTTAGGCTGTTGTAACAAAGGTACGACACCAAGAATCGACTCGCCAAGTGTACGAAAAGGCTTAGGAGACATGAGAGTTCGCTAATGATTTTACTTCTAATATGGTGAAGACGTCTACGTGAAGACCAAGAGCGGTCGACAACAGTTCATCGCCACGTACTGAGGCCACGCTGTTAGACTCCAGTACGTTACTGCAGTTTGAATCAAACGGACCATCCACTGGGAATGTTCTGCTGCTTGGACTCGATATTGCGTATCACGTACGATTGTAAAACGAAGGTCGCTTTGACAGTAGAAGCAGAGCTTTTTATCAATTCGGTGATTATAAACACGACCGAATGGTTTCAAACAAACTACCTGGGGAACGTGACTGATGCCGGTGGTGTGGTTGACGCATAGTGAAGCAAGACTTGGATTTTACTTCTTCATGTGTGTGCGAAGAGAAGCTAACCGCTGCTGAGGCTAGTTAGATCTAGTGGTCTTTATGTGTCTGAGTTTTCCCGGTTACATTCGAATAGATGAACACGTTTCCTGTGCTTGCTGAAACCGAACTCGGGTTGAAATTCGCGCTTATTATCGATTCAACCAAAAATTGTGGGATACCGACAGTCTACTTGTTCTATTTCGCCCATGAGTCAGGGTGTACGAATGTGCACCCATAAACCAGCGTTAGAATCACACATCAGATCACATTTGGTACTGAAGCACTCTGTTAGCTTCCCCTATGTACTGGTGGATATTTGCTCGGAGGCTCTGGTGTAACTTTTATTTTCGCGATCGATCTTGACCAGCACGCTGAAGCGGTGTTCAGTGACTGGTTCTGTTTGGAGTACCTGAGTGCTTTGTTAGTCAAGGTTTGCATCGAAGTTACTCAGATGACACCATGAGGAGGTCGTTCTGCTCGCCGACTACAACTATTGGCCTTATTACCACCATTACTACTGCCACTGAGTATGGTGCTGGTTATATGTCCCATCCTACCCTTATTATTGCCATCATTACTAGTATAACCAGATAGAATCAAGCGAGGTAGTTCAGGTTCCGGAAGCCACCTATTTACTGTACTGACTTTAGCAATATTTTGGGCTCCAGAGGCAACGATCTTTTTTCGACTGGTGGACCTGTCACAAGACAGCAAGATTGCTGTGATTACTTAGGTTTAATGTTAGATACTGTAGTCGTGGAGGTTGTTGACCGATTTGTATATCTGGGAAGCTGCGTCAGCGGCGGCGGCGACAGAGGTGTAGGGAATGAAATAGAGGTGCGTATTTCTAAGGCTAGGGTAGTGTTTACTAATCTGAGGCACCAATGGCGACTGAAAGGTACCTCTCTGAAGTTTAAGGGTCGCGTATATCAGACAACATTGAAGGCTATATTACTTTACGGCAGGGAAATCTGGCTCATCAAGATAGAGGACGTGAACCGTCTTCAGGTGTTCGATCATCGTTGTCTGCGTTTAATCGCTCGTATCGGGCGGCACCAGTGAGTAAGCAACTAGGAGGTTAAGAAGCGGGTGTTTGGCATTGATTGTCAAACGAGTTATTTTATTCAGTCACTAAATTTGCACATACTTAGATGGTTAGATCAAATACTAAGGACGCCAGCTAATCGCTTGCCACACCGAGCACTGTTTGCGGACGCTTCGACTGATTGAGATTAGGTGCGAAGTGGATAGATGATGACCTGGCGTAGACAAATGAAATCGTTCACGAAGGGGTTGGTAATTGTAGATAAAGTTCGTCCTCCGGGCTGGAGCCCTCGCGACTCAAATAGTCGGTGGCTTGAGACGTTAGGTGAGATGGCGGCTAACCGAGCCCAGTGGCGTGAATGTTGTCGTTGTTTGTCCGAGTTGTTTGTGGAGTAAGTACACCTAATGACGCGGGGCAGTGAAAGCCACGAGGAAGCTGTCTTGATGATGACGCCTTACTCTCACTTACAGTTCGGTTGTTTGTTTGCAAGGTTTAGGCGCCTTGATGTTTTATGTTTGAATGTAGACGTAGCTATTTTTAGTGACTAGGTTCCCTCCCATCTCCCCTTCTTATTCTCTCTTTCTAAACAGGGTTTGTTTCTTCTTCAGGGTTGTGTAGCAGTCAAGCATCAGTGTGAACCACTGATTGCTGTCAATGATGATGATGATGATGTTGATGATGATGATAATGATGATGGTGATGATGATGATCAGAACATGGATCTGGGCCGAATCCACTTTAGAAATCCACCGGACAGTAGCAAGACGATTGAAATACTAGATAAAAGACGTCCAACCGTGTTAGCAAGGGAAACAGTTGAAGGAACGCAACTGGAATCTTTCACTTCACGCCTGAGGTCTTTTCCGTAAGCAAACCAAACCGACATTGAAAAATTGTTCGAACTAACGACAGTAACGGTTTGCTAATTCCAGTCTAGCCAAAGCCGGGATTCATGAATTTCGATTTGTCCTCTGATGCGAAATTCATATAACGTTTCGTTTGCATATTAGATGAATGTCGTAAATTTGCCCATTTCACTCCCTGTTTGTCTGCTGTTTTCCACTTTTGAATTACTCATCGATAGCCGGGATACGTTCTAGTGGGCACCACTTACCGTGGACCAGAGGACCGCAATGTTACAACCGCACCATATACTTCAGATAGAAAGTATCCCATGTACTGCCAGACACAACCACTTCTCCGCGAGATGTGGTCTTTGTCCGTTAACCGGACTTGATTACGACAAGCCGTCGTACTTGAAATCCTGTGTGGTGCTGTCGTCCTCAATCTCTGTTGTTAAGTTCAGGTGGCGTCTCAGCGCCGTAGGACTCAGCACTTACACACAGGCCCGCTTAAATGCATACGTGCGCAAGGTGTTGATGACAACCTTACACACGTCTAGTTCCGGCGAGCGGGCTTAGCAAAGCCTATTTGCCGTTGGACTATGTAAAGAAATGGTGGCTTGTTTTTACCACTGTTGAATCTTGTTTGTAAAACTTGTAACCAAGCACTGTCAGTGAAACTAATAGTGCACTGCTGAAACAACAGTAGTAATTAGGGTCTCAGCAGTAAAAAAAATTCGTCTATGAAATAGATTGTTAGTTATGAACAACTTCAGTCAAACTGGATTGTGCGCATCTATCCCAGAAAGTATAGCAAGTGAATGGGCGGCGGTTAAAAGGTTTTTGGGTCTATGCTACTTATTCACATCGAGTCGTAAGGTATATTTTCTAAGAGATGAAACCTCCATTGAATAGCTTTTTCCTATAGCGTATATGCTCATTACAAAACATAATGTTGTTTTCGTGTACACAAAGCGATCATTATTTCCCCATGACAACCAGCAACGTAGCTAATTATCGGCCATCCGTGTCTGCATATAATAATACAACCCTTCCGAATAAGGAATCCTCTAGAATGACACTCATATTAAGATAGTTAGACGTAATGCAATTTTCATCTCTGTGAGCCTACTAGAAATGATGGCCTTAGACAACTATCTTGCTCAGCAGATTCATACCGTTGGTCTCAGCAATGCTGTTGTTATCAATTTTCGATACGTCAATGTGAACAATGATTACTTGGACGCGCAACGTACCAACATATCGAGAATCAGTTACTACCCATAGTAAAGACAACAAAGTTGAGTCGAAACAAGTCACGGCTTTTGATACGGGAGCAGTCATCAGACTTATGGCTTTATGAATGTATTCGTGATGGATATATAACAACTGTGGCAGAGGTACCTCAACTACAACAATCCTCAATTGAGTGGAGGTCCACTACAAAATACCGCTGAAAAAAATGGACTTCTCCTAAAGAATAACTAAAATCGGTAGGTTTTTCATTCCTGGAATTTATTCAACTACCATTTTCCGGGGCATCATTCAAGCAAAAATGAGGATGAACGTTCACACTACATTACCTGTGAACACCCAGGTGGGAGCACGCGGTTAGGTGGACTATTAACCGGGGGGAAATATAAAAAGAAGCATTGAGGTGCATTCCGTTAAGAAACAGTGTTTCAAAGATGAAACTGACACTGGCAGCTGCAAATGCGTATTTGTGTTCAAGCTGTCAGTGAGGCGCATACCACATGTTTCGATTTTCCTAATAAACAATTTTCATGCCACCAGCGTTCTTGTCTCATAGCTGTTGGTGGTGTAATCAAGATTTGGAACGAAGATCTTGCAACTGCAGCATTTCGAGAATGGTTGCTTCCTGAGTTTCTTAGATTATTCAAACGAGCTCACCTTAATCGAGTCCAACCGTTAGCTGCTGGCTACTAGACGAACCATTTCCCGTAAATTCCGAGAATTGCTGACTACTGCCCTGTGTGGCTATTCTGACTGTACTAAGTTTGGAATCCTCGTTGGGCCTAAACGGTTTTGACTATTCGGTCGATTTCAGATGAAACGGCCAGACTACAGCCAATAAGGTTGTGGCCATCCCATCGGTGCAGAAAGTGTCGATAAACTACGGGACTTCAGGATATTCTCAGTGTTGAACCAGTTGTCTGGATATTGGCAGGTTTCACTTGAACAATGGTACCAAGAAGAAACAGCCTTCACGGTGGGTGACAAACAGTGTTGTTTCAAGCATATGCCGTTAGGACTGTCAGACTTCTATCAGGTTCAGAAACCTGAGGCTCAAGTTGCTGAACGGATTGGATAAAACTGTTGTCTGTAGAGACGATATCGTCATCTACGGCGCCAATGAGGCTGAACATTAGACACACGTTTTAGCTGTGCTGAATGAGACTGAATAAGTCAACCTAAGGGTCAAGCGTCTAACTTCACAACTGGAAAAACGAGCAGTGGTATTACTCGGTCACAGGGTCGGTCAGGATAATACTCAACCACTGCCTCAGAACCTGATGACGACAGAGGTTAATGCGATGCAACACTGAAGAGGACGCTACGACAGTTTATTGGTCGCGGTGGGTTCTACAACCGCTTCATTAGGAATTTCAAAGACTTTGCAAGCCCACTATGCAAAATGCTGCAGGAGAACTACCAGACTCCCCGGTCAGGAAAAGCCAGCCAAGTGTTTGTCAAAATCCAACAGTTGATGAAGAATGGACAAGTTATCCTGGAACTATTGATGACTGGGCAGAGCTTCACTGTCACAATCGATGTAAGTGATGTAGAACTCGTAACCCTACTGAAGCAAGAGTGTGGTGTGGCAGAATATGCCAATCGCTAACCAACTCTTGCTGAACGAAACTACCCAAAGTCAGAAAAGGAGTGTTTGGCCGTAGTGTGGGCCTTGGACAATGGAAGCCATACTTGCTGGGTAGTTGTCCGCATGTGGAGGCCGGCCACAAGTTGTTGGATTGGATTAACTCAGCTAATGACCTCCGAGGAAAGCTGACTCGTTGGGCGTCACGGCTACAGAAGTATGATTTCACCAGTCGTCATGTATTCAGAAAAGATAACTATGTTCCCGATTTGCTTTCCCGAACGTTACACATGGAGAACGATCCGGGAGAGTATTAGGCAGTGCAGAAAAGACGTATGGCGACCCAAGCGGTGGTTGATCGAGAGAACAACAGCCGAAATGTGAGGAATATCCGAGAGTGAGGACTTTCAGAAGGCAATGATTAGACTTGCGGTTGAACAATCCCGTAGGTTTAGTGCGCCAATTAGGGGACGAGGTGACGGTGCCTGTAGTACCACTGGATTCGACAGCGATAGTTGCAAAAGATTCTTATCAACTGGTTAAAACGGGATATTACCGAACTTACGAAACGCCGAGACGAACTGCTTATTGTTAAAGAATAGAAAATGATGTTAACGTTTAAGAGCTGGCCTGCTAACAACGTCAGCTGCTGGGGGGCATTAAACGCTCAAGTCAGTATCTCACTCAACCATTCCAAGTCAGTGAAATCGAGAGATTATGTTCGGTGGACCTGACTGGTCCCTTTCCAACAACCACTCATGAAAATGCGATATGTCGCGTTCAACGTAGTTCTTGAATTCACAAATGTAGTGTACGAATGAACTGCATGAAACCTCCATAGAAAATAACGAGTGAATTCAAGGACTGTGTTCACTGAAACTAAACGGTGTGTATGAAACGTGGTTGATGCCACGAAGCAACGGGACTGAAACACAATTTAACAATGGAATGTTACAGCTAGCTGTCAATCACTGGTGTTGTAGAATGAATCAAAACCTGCGCGTAATTGGATTTATTCAATTTTCTCCAAGTGAAACAAATCTGCACAGTGCGGTCCAGTGCAACAACTAAGAGGAATCTAAAATAGGAAATAAAGCGATAAAAACTACCCATAAACACTTAAAGAGGATAGCGTTAAGATGGTTATAAACGGCTATACTCCAATTACTTCTTGCAAAGGTCCACATTCTTCTGCTGCTTCGGTTTTTCTTCTTCTCTGCACTCGTATTTGATCTTTTGTTTCTGGCAGGAAATGAGTACGATATGTTTCTCGTCCCGCTTATCCGGAGATATTTTGAACTTGGCAATTCAGTGTCATCCATTGCTCTCTCAATACATGCAAGTAAATCGCACCATCGTTGCCATTTGGCGTGATGTGCTTCTCTAGCTATCTAGTTAAACAACGACCTTCAGTTCATTTAATAAAGCCGAGTAGATAGGTACATTTTTTTATTCAGCTACATTGTACAGAGTTCACCGACCTGACGTCAGACAGTGAAGGTCACAGAATGTTCACGAGCGAACATCAAACCAATAAATGTAATAAGAGTATACGTAGCGATGCAAAATACATGCTTGATGTGGCCATAAGGAAGAATGATATATCTGCATGTTGTGAGCAAAAATTTGATCGTGTAAGCCACCCACATTGACAGCGATGTTTCCGGCGATGGATTCAAAATACTTTGTTTTTAATCCAGGATAGGGCTTAGGAACTCTCTCAAAGTGTACGATGTGAATAAACTCGGTTTCTCAGACAGTCCACTAGCACACTAGAACTTACCAGTTCATCCTAAAGCGTATATTGGGACCCAGTAATTCTGAACGGTTCAGAGAAAACAACTTTAACGTTTTTGTTGCCCATGCCGATTTTGTCGTCCGTTTGTTTGTATGAATTAATCCAGAGGCCTTATGCACTGAAGTGATTATTAACAGAAGTTGTTCAATTACCCGCAGGTATGACACTAAAGAACAGGAAAGTTTTAAGTTTATTTCATGATCGCTCAGTAGACTTGCAGAACAGCAGGGGTCACACAATCTACCACTGGAATGACATCACGTTTGTCTTCCAGCAAACCACACACGCTTCCCTCACAACCGGTTTTTTTTATCTAATTAGTGACAGCTTTGATATGAAGATTTATTTCGAAAAGGTGACGACGACGCAGGCGGAATGTATTCAAGCCGAATTAGTGATTTATCGCCCGAAATACCTGACGTCCATTGACCTCACTCTTCCTGGAAATGGACCGGCTGGAAAAACACTCGCGAAGATTGCTGAGGGACCACAATTCACGAAATATAAGGTGAGTATGCACTATATGGCTGCCGAAATTTATATAATTGAGACCGTTAGGTATTGATCACTTTGGTGCAACCTAGTTTTGCGTCTGAGTGCGACTACTGTGTAGGACATTGATGAAAGTTAGTGTAATGTGTCATGTGCGGATCCGGAACATTAGCTCGGGTTAGTATTTAATTTGGCATACTAATCCTGATAATCTTATCGGGTTCAACTCATGGGGTTAACCAGCGTGTTCATAGTTTGAAGGTCCGGTATGATCTTAGATATTCGTCTAATTGTTTTGGTGTTCTTTCTCATCTTCGTAAGGAATCAAGCCACTTTTGATGTTGTTGCTGTCGTCATTGTTTCTGGCGTCCAGACGTAGATTTTTAAAAACGCGCATTTATGATGAGTGAACATCTTTGCTATTTTACATTGTGATCATCACATGAGGCAAGTGATGTACGAACTATGCTACAAAGCTTTGCCAGACTGTTTTCGGACTGTGACCAAGTGTTGTTCTCCATGGTGAACATATGCACAATACGCGACAATTTCGTATAATACCTTCCTTGATAGTGTGGTAGATTATCTAACCGGAGGTGCCAGTATTCCAACACTCGGCGGAATACGTCAACGCAGAACAGGTACGTCCAAAAACATACAGCGAGTAATTCGGGGACAGCTTGGGCGACTGGATGAGTCATTGCTCAACTGGATCGGACCAACGGGCAAGGCATGGCAGGCAAAATAGGATGGACGACGAGATCAAGGCCTGATTATTCCAACACTCAGAAGAATATCTCGACACAATCGTGAAATACGGTCAAAGTCCACAGTGGATCGTTGACGGACAACACGAGCAACCGGACAAGCCATAGGTCAACGAAATCGGACCTACGGACGAGGAATGGTAGACGGAAAACCCCCGATAGAAGGCACCGATCACACAGATAAACTGGACAAAAGTGCACACGACGTGTGGGCAGAAACCGGGGATGTTGTGGACTGAAATTCTGACTCACAAACGCGGGCGTGTGCGTAACATGGTAACTGGCATGTCGGACAATAAAGATTGTGTTTTATTGGACGCCTTTTCGCAGTGAATATTTTTGCACTGCTGTACGAGACATACGCAAGCGAAAATATGTTGTGATAGCCAGGATTCCAGCCGAGGTTACGTAATCGGTGGCCACCACTGTGACGGTCGTCTAATGTGTAAGTCGAAAGACATTACTCGTCTTGAAGAATGAGTTGGAAAGGTATTTGTTTCGGTAACCGGTTTGAAAATATATGATACCCTCTAAATCGAATGAACGTTATAAACAGGGTGTTCCTAAAGCGCCGCGTCAGTTAGGTTTGCGACTGTTTTATTGGCGACCGTCATTGGTGCAAATTTCACAAACAAAATTTCTCAGCTGAGAAAATTTATTAAAACCAATTTTGTGTACTTGAAAACAGAAATCAGAAAATGGACTGATTTTTACACTGCACTCAATCACATACGTGTGACTAGGTTTAACGTGCAAACATCATCTTAAATTTGATTCGAGTGATGCCCATAGCAAGATCCGCCACAAACGATGATTGGACATCAACTGTTGTTAGTCTCTAGTTGTTGGCAGCTGATCGATAGGGCTTTATAATATGTGAAAGAGTTATGAGTCATGATCCTCCATCGATAGAATGAATTTTATTTCCAAGCTGGCGGTGCAATAAGTGGTCGGTAATTTCCTACAATAGAAGACCTGATTTTTATGCCTTTGATCCACCAGTGGGTGTGTTGGTGTATCTCTCGAAGCAATTTTCCCCATACGGTTCGACGAAAAACGGATAGAGGCAGTTAGCCTTTAGTCAGCGTGATTCAAGTATACGTTGTCCCCGTTTTCGACGAGATAGTGATTTGACTGTGTGTAACGTGTAAGTATTCATTAATAAATGGTGAACAAAGTAGGTTGTTGTTTATATTATTTTTGCTTAGTGATACCTATAAATTACACGACTTTCCCTAAATACTGCTCACTAAACCAGTCATTATTTCACCCAACCAGAAGGTTCGAGTTAAGCACGTTAACCAACAGTGATCAAACAGTGTAGTATCCCACATTCTTGAACGAAAAAGGCCTCGAGTGATTAACAACGCTTAGCCCTCACAGATCTGACAGTTGCCTTCCAAGTAAAATGTATTGCGTTCTCTCATATTTGTTTCACTTTTTTTAGATATGAGCTAACTAGATAACCTTTTATCCAGAGTAACTAAAACAACTGGTTATTATTACTGAAGTCCCAATGAATACCGGTCATTCAGTTGACATCAGAAATGTTCCACTCATTGTTACATGTTTCATTCGAACAAACGACTTCGAGAGCTTCAGCAGCTCCATATCTGGATTGAATATTTTTGTAGTAAAGTTTTCGGCTGAAACAATTGACGGTATGACTCACTCCGTCCTGTTTACCGCATACTGGCTCGGACATAAGGCTAATCGCCATCACCATGCATTGTGACAACCCTCCCGTCATCCGACCAACTTCCTGGATCGAAAGTATAACTACTTATTTTACCTTTCATATTCTGATCATGGTTGATTTAATTTTACTGTTCCATCTATCGCCGTACTAAATTCTATAGAACCGTGTTAAATCGAATAAATCAATGAAAGTAACACACAAGGACTTGCGAGAAATGCTGGTCGGTTGGACGATTGTCGTTTATCAAGGGCCATGTAAAAGGTGTTTACTCAGATGGCCGTATCAAAAGCAAGTTTTCTTATTCACACTGACAGAGTGACGTAAGCGTTCATCAGGTCTAAACTAATAAAACTTAGTTGAGATAAAATGTGGTTATTGGATCAATACGTGTGGAACGATGAAAATGTCTCTGTTTAGTTATTGCCATGGAGTTCAAACCCCTCAGCCATACACAAATAACTGAGTTGAAGGGGTTGGAATGTTATGCCAAAACAACTGGCCAGATCATAGTAGGCGCTCGGGGCAAACTCCAACAGCTGGTCACCGAAAGCTCAAGATGAAAAACAGTCGCTATTCAGCCAACCGGAAGGAGTCACCTGATATTTCTGGTTCATGCCGCCTATGGCCAAAGTTGAAAGAACATTTTGCAAGCTCACTCATTCCCATTGGTGTACTATCAGATCAGTCAGGTTCTCCAACGGACTAGGATGCCGACCCACTTAGGAAAATTCGTACTGTTGTTCCAATCGCTTCATAACACAAACAACTGATCACTTGATTTGGCGTCTAAGTCTAATCACATATAACATCGCCGGGATAATCGTGACCGAGGAATCACCAGGATTACAAGATTGTGAATACTTCTACATTTAAAACAGGCAATTTGGTAGGTGGGACAGCAGATACAATAAGAATATATCACAGAGTTTATCGACCGAGTGCAAAAAAGAACTAACAAATTAACTGCCACTGCATTTTAGAAGAAACTTCTGTAATAATTCTATTCAAAGTCTTTTGTTCAACCTTGTATAGTGATCTGACCACGGTAGACACCGGCAGTCCTGACCTATACTGCTACCTTGACGAGGTGGTTGGGCTTGTGTACTGTTTTGATCCGGCTGGCTATGCTGTTTAGGATCCCAGTCCTTCCAGGTGCAACCTTGTCAGACAGGCCAAAAGGGAGCAGTCAGACGAAAAGCAGTTACACTCACAAGATTGTATGTCGCACTGATGACTGCATAAGAGTGCTTAGGTAGCGAGGCTCGATCCTATGGGCATACAGCAGAACTATTTTCATAGTTGCGGCACTGCTGTCTTCCGTATCAGAAAGAAGGGGGTTAGAAAAGGTACCCTCAAACAAAGAGCATTCCGATCGTCCAACAGTTGACCGTGACCGACGGTGTATTATCCAATACGGTCGAAAAACATTCGTTATCTCTCAAAAACTTGATGTAGCTTCGAGTACATCCACTGCGTGCCGCAGTGCTCAAAATGAGACAGTAATGTCTTATTTACTGCGCGCTCGGGCTAGTTAAGCCCCTCACTGACAAGTGGGCCAGAC
>LUCH01001784.1:59904-85181 GCA_013368495.1 Paragonimus heterotremus
CGAAGACATGCAGACCATGCTGGACAGGTTGAGCGACCGAGCTGGTTTGTGTGGAATGCGCTTTGCACCTTCAAAGTGCAAAGTGTTGCTTCATGACGGGGGCATTTCCACTCCTACTTTCTTCATTGCAGGTAATCCGTTTGAGACTGTGGACAGTTTCACATACTTGGGTAGCACTATCTCGTCAGCTTGTAATAGTGCTGATGAGATATCAGCGAGAATAGCAAAGGCACGAGTTGCCTTTGCCAAACTGCGTCAACTGTGGCGTCGAAAAGCCGTCCGGTTGTCACTGCAGGGAAAGGTATATAATGCCTGTGTGCGCTCCATTTTGCTTTATGGTTCAGAAACGTGGCCTGTTCACAAAGAAGATATCAACAGTCTCGCGGTGTTCGGCCATCGTTGTCTCCGCCAATTGGCCCACATTAAGTGGACTGATCGTGTGAGCAATGTGGCCGTTCACCGACGAGTATTCCGGAACGCCCGGCATGCGCGATCTATTGATTAACTAATCACGGTACACAGCTCGCGATGTTTGGGTCACGTATTCCGTATGTCATCTGATCGTTTACCGTACCGGGCCTTAAATGCTGAGCCCACCAACAATTGGGTAAAACCGTGTGGTGGTCAACTAACAACGTGGTCACAAAATATGAAGAGCTTGATTGCATCATTAAGGAGGGTAGGTAGGTGTCGTCTGCTTGGCTGTGGTCCTCGTGATCACCCAGACCGGTTGTTAGAGACGCTATCCGAGATGACGGTGTGTCACAGTCAATGGCGTACCTGCATCAGTACCATTTCTAGTTCTTCCTCTTAGTCTTTCATCAACTTTCAAACTTCTCAGTAATATTTTCTTCCAGGAAATTCCACGTCACTGTTGAGGTGAGCGGCGGCCCGACCACAGTACCTTTTGGTCAGGCTCATGGCTGTTATGATGATGATGATGACACCGGTAGTTGAAGTAACTCACCCGGTGTCACTCAAAGTGATAATAATTCGGGCCTCGTTTGTAATCTGTTGTAACTCCGCATGTGTACACTCGTTACTCAGCATCAAGTCGTTCAGGGTGGGAATTGGTGAATTTTTGGTAGGAAAGTCCAGCGGAGTCCCAACATCTGGTCAGTAGAGTTTTTTTGTACTCCACTAAGCACTGGAAAGTGTAAGATATTCAAACCTAAAGTCGTCGACAGCCCACAAATACATACAAGATGAAGAATAACGCAGGCTGCTAACTCACCATCCATCCTAATCCCAGAGAGCAGTTGTGTAAACTTTTTACTACCCATTCCAATCTGTGGTATAACGTTTATGAGAAATCGGTCATCTTGTGTACCGTACGATGTTTACCGCTTTCTTTAGTGCCCTCAGTACATACACTTGGTGCTTGAAAACTTAATATACCTGTAAAAACACGACCATATTTCATGGTTCATATTTGGATTAATTTGCATCACACTAAAATTCACAGTGTCATATTTGTGCGAGATGCTTGACCTAGAGAGTTTATTATCGCGAAAAATACATAACAAGCTACAATCAGGTCTCCCATACGGCATAACCTTTGCGGAACTACAAAAGTGGAACATAACAGGAACAAATAGGAGTGATGATCTCAATCAGATTGCATTATTGTGCAATGTCATAAGTAACAGGGATCTGTGTGATTGATATAAGGCATTACTTGTGTATTCAGTATACTTCAGAAAATCATCTGGACGGGTAACTGCAAAGGTCCGCAAAATCCACAATTTCAGAACTGCTTTGAGCGATTTTATGTATTTTACTGTTTATCGTGAAAGCGATGAATGCTAACTAAGTGGAAATTTGCATAAAACACACAACTGCCTATCTGACCGTTTCAAATTGTCATTTCCATAGGATTACAAGCGGTTGAAAAAAGATGGCATCCAGTTTATTTTGGCGTTAGCTTACTGCAAAGAGCTACATAACAGGACAGTATTTCGGTGAGTCAAAAAACACGCCACACTGTGTTAAGTCTGCCTCTTAGGGTCATTATGAGACAGGTTGTCAACGCGAAACTCACCAGCCCCTCACCTCCCAAGGGTTTACATTTTTTGCACTTTTTTGCAGTTTCATCGTGATTGTCATTGCTGTAGTAGAGTTGTAAGCGAATCTTGCGAGTGGCACAAGGTTAGTTCATTTGGTAGAGCGACATGAGCAGTTTATGAATTAATGATGCAATTTCTACCCAATTGCACATAAAACTAATCCGGCGCGAAATACAGTGAGAGCTGTGTGGGTAGATAACACAATTTCTCATCAGATTACCCTCCAGGATTCCAATTTCACATTTTTCTGGTTATTTTCTTTATTCATTATTTACGTCCATTAGACACAACTAGTGAATTTCGATCGTCCGTACAAATCAGACACCTCTTTGTCAAAGTCTATTCCAGCTGAAGCAAACTTTACTCGGGTTGTGTTCGATCTTTCAATGAGGTGCATGCGGGACATGATAATGCATAAATACAAGGTGTGCATTCTCTTCTGATTTGGGATTATGACATTTACATAACTGGCTTCCGTTAAACCAGACCTTATATTTCTCATTACTCAGTAAATGTGCCGAGCGGTGACTCTGTATTTCGAAACAAGATTATTTCCACTTCACATTGAAAGTGCTAGATCTAAGTCCTCTTGCATCCCGAATTCAGCCGGTCTCTTTACAAAACCTTTCAGCCATGTTCGCACATAACGCACTGAATAGGTAACCTTAAGGCAAACGGTTCCATAGTGGCATCCCTAACAAATGCAAGGTTTTTGGTGGCAAACTATTGCACTTCCACCAACTTGTAAACCTTCATTCTCTGGTATCACTGCATGCCTATTTCCTGGGAGGCTGGTTGTAATGATATAAGTCCATCGATTAGATGGAATAAGATTCATTAGTCGTATCATGCGACCATAAGCAATGGGCTGGCAAGGCTAATAGTGATACTTTTTTCTGATTTTACTCTTTAGTTAACAACTCCTCGTCAAGTGTGTGATATTTCCTCTTGACGGTTCCGTTCGATTGGAGTGGCATGGATAGCTGCGAATTTGGTTGTTCCCTATTTTCCCCAAACAATTCCGGACCGCTTCACTTCCGAAACAAAGACGTTGGTCGCTAAAAGTGTTTCGTTGAGTGAGATGATTTGCAAAGATGTCTCGTTGCAACCCAGCATAGAGTACCTGTATACTGGCCAGACATTACTGTTGTTTCGTGCGAAGAATTCTTTCAAAACGACAGTGTACTTACTAGCTACTTTGAGTGGTTAGTAGGAGATGGCAACATGTCTTTAACGATTATAATCCTGTAATAAGGATTGTAGGGTGCTGAATTACGCTGAATTCAGGACCTGGATATATTTTGACCTGTCAGCACATAATCGGTGACATCGTCTTTCATTATCATCGGGTAGCCTCTTTCCTTAAGCATCGTTGACACAGTTGGTTGCGGTCTTTCATCAGTCCCTCGCCTAAAGTTGCCGGTAATGCTGGCAGGCACAGTTCGTCTTTTTGACTGCACAGTGATTATCAACCGTAAGTCCGCTCATGTTGTTCTGAGCGCTTTTCTTTCTGGTGTTATTTTGATGTCCGCATGTTGACCGCCTTCAAAAAGTCAGTTAACCATCTTTCCTATTGTTGCATCCCTCTTTTGAACTTTTCGTAACCGGCATTCGAAATTCACTTCCATGACGTCAACTTTGGCGATTTACTTTTGGAGCGCATCCATGTAATTTGTATGTTGGAAACGTGATTGTCTCCTCCTATTAGATTGCAAATTGTAAATTCATATTCCGACAGCAGTGAGACCAAGTAGGTAAACTGTCCCCGGGGTCCTTCGCAGGTTTGATCCACTTTATGCGTGTGTAATCAGTCTGTACATGAAAACGAAGGCCAACTGAACATATGGCGTCCAATTTTCAAAAGTCATATGTATCATCAGACACAGGTTTTCTGTTTTTTGTTTGGTTGCGTTTGGCCGACGGCGAGACCTGACTGCTACATTCTACTGCGGCTCTTTCTCCCCCTAATAAGATCGTTGTTTTCAATCCGTTCAGAAGTTTCGCAACCCTGAAGCATTGTCCGCTTACTAACATTTTCAGGGCTGGTTGTCTTGTCATTAATCAGCTTTTGGGTTACGACACCAGCTTGATTAATTCATTCTGGCCAGAAACGCGAAAATGCTTTTGCTACAGTTATTACAGGAGGCTCTTCGTCATATTGGAACTGCTGATGAGGCGGCCATAAAATCTAAAAGGATAAAATAATCCTCCCAGCACTTTGTCTGACATAAGCAGCTTAACTGCCTCCGTCATTGCATACTGTCCTGGCAACTGTTAGACATTTCCCTGGTCAACTTTTTTAGCTTGGCAGTATTTCATTTTGTTTCTCTAGCTGTGACTTTCTATCGTTAATCTCTGAGCTTTCTTGTTCCATCTTCATCAGTACAGCCGCCAAAATTAACGTTTTCTCCTGTTCCAAAATGTATACACTGAGGATTTTTCCGTAAACAATAATTTTAGGTAATGCGCTCAAAATTTTGAACATCAGCCTCCTGAAGTTGAACGTGGCTTCTAATCAATACCACATTTCCCCAACAGTAAAAGCTGTTTTGATGTGACCCCGTTGCTTGATCGTTACCTGCTAATATCCTAACCGCAATTGCAAAACCACGAACAGCCTTGTGTTTTTGTAACTCGTAGAATTTGTATGAAATCCATCAGACATCTGCTGTTTTGTGAACTATAACCTCCTTGCGTCTTCTGAAGTTGAAAAAAAGTAAAATTTTCCGCTGGCTTCACTCACCAGTAGAGCTTGGAAAATCAGCCAGCTATTCGTCTTCTGGGCTGTGATTTTATTCAACGAATTAGTCGGGTGCTATTCGATTTTTGCATCGGGTTTATTCCGGAACACAATCAGATGGTAGGTATCTTTTTGCCTTGTTGGGGTTCTTGCATTTAACTCATCCACCATATGTATCTTGATCGATAGTAATCAACTGTCGTAGGCTATGAATAACTTCAATCGGTGATCGACTTCCATATGATGAACTTGAGTTACATGCATTAATTTCAATATGGCCAGGCTCTGGTTTACGCCTTCTTGTTGGCGGAAACATGCCACTAATCATCATCAACCTATCACGTTGTAAACTAACCACAGCTTCAACGTGGCTTAAAATATCTAGCTACAGCAAATTCTAGCGTTCATCATGAAATAAGACGGATAATAGATAACAGACACTGCCACCGATTCGGACAGTGTACTCTACCAGGCCATCGTAATGAAACGTAAATTCATGTACCGATCGAACAGCCCTTGGTCGCAGTCTAACAACTGCTGTCGGCCGCAGCTCAATCAGCAAAATCGTCGATACTCCAACCATCAAGCAGTATTTTCAGCTGTCACTGATTACCACCGTTTTCTAAACCACTGTCATGTCGATTGCACCGACTACTGGATTATCTCGCTCCAAACAGAAAGCGACCATTGAACCGTTCCTTCAACTGCCACCCTTTCCTCTAACAAGCATATTCCTCTCCAGTGTTTTAAGCATCTGCATTCACATCGCAAGTTGCAACGACTATTGTTCGTCATCTCCAGTTTCAAAACTTTTACAGCCTAGGCCATATTTTCCACTGCAAATCAAAGTTTGTTTGATTAAGTCTTTGACCGCTTCGATCATCCTGATAACCAGGGTATTTTCAGTATTTGTTGATAAGCTTCGTCAGTCAATCATGCCAAAGGACAGTGACGGCAAACTTGAGTTGTTCTTGAACTACTGTTTTTTACCTCGTCTATAAGCTGGTATGTCAGTATTTTTTCTCCAGAACGTTTTCCAACTTGGGCGGGTTCCTAGCAACGCCATTCTTTGTGACACATTGTAAACAGAGGTTTCACCACCGCAGCTGGAAAGAACGAACCCGAATTAACTCATCGCCTTCTAGCAATCCTCAGGGTTGCTGAATCCGACAGTGAGGGTTCCCTTTGAGACAACCCATTTCAACTTTTTTGTGTTCCCCCATGTCACACTCATATTATTGCCTGTTATGCCCTTGAGAAGCATCCGTAGATCCATCAAATTCGCCTGGTAAGCTTTCATTGTAACCGCCCCGATCACTTTCTCAACGTCTTCCGTAAACCATCTGACGTCTCCATTGTCAAACGGTTTTCATCGCGGTATTCCCATTGTCAGTCATATTCACGATACCAACTTCGTGATAAAAGCAAAACGAGTGTAGCATGAATAAGCTGTTCGGTTAAATGAAGTGTCTGAAATATGCTTCAACGACACAGCAAATGTGAACACTGATTCGCACACAGTAATCCCCAAACAAAACAGATTTTGCTGACAACTTCGCCATACATTTGTCCCACATTTTTTCCTAACTGTTTTGGAAAACTGACCGTCTGCTGACAAGTAGTAAAGTTCGATCGTTTATTCTCATCACAACAGTAACCATCACTGCCATGCTGTGCATTTTACCCCATGAACAAGTAGGAAATAAGTGAGGTGGCTGTCCGTCTCTGTTTATTAAACTGGATGAAAAACAGGGTGCAAATGTGTTGGGGCGTTCATCTCCTAACGTCCAAGATCCACCTTCATCCTTGAGAAAAAACGATTGACTTCGTCCTAGTTGGTGGACCTGTTCAAAGCGGCCGAGAGGGTGGCCTTGGCTAGTTTTTACCCGTCAGACCTTCTACTCTGTTGTGCCCACTAGTGACCCTAACTACTTTTTTCCGGTAAATGCCCTTCTCTTTTTATGATTCGTGAATGTTCGTATGGCCACTGCGCACCCTACAAGTACTTTATTCCTTGTCGCTTTTGTCGCATACGTTTTGGGGTGGAACAAAGCTCTTTTTTCGTACACGGCTTCCGGCTTGCCTTGGGAGCAAATACGGGGACAGTCGCAGTACTTTTTGGGACCGAGATTTTCGCGTTAATCATTACCGTGAGGAGAATCCGCATTCTGCCAAGCGAATTACGATAACAGTGACGAACCAGCGTACTGTTTAGGAGGGTTTAAAACAGGGTGAAAAGCGATTTCAAACATAGAACCTCTTTAAAATCGAACCAACAAGCAAAACCACGTAGCCGAAAGGGTTAAAGGACATGTTATATATAATTTACCAATTGGTTAGAACTGACTAAATCAACTTCTCGAAACGACATAGTGGTATTACATTTACAGACGTCTTTAAGTATAATTTAAACCATATATTATTGAATAAGTTTTATACAGAAAACCCTTAGCAAAGTAAAATTGGAATACATGTGAAGTCCTTTAGAACGGGATATCTGTTGAAACTTATGTTGAGGAGTAGATACAATTCATACAGTGAAACATCCTGCAGACGGGACTTTTGAAGACAATTTTAAATGAAAAATCTATGTGATGACGTGGAAACAGACAAAAATGGGAAGTCTGATGATGCTGGGACTAAGATATTTGCCAGATTTGAATATTTAAAACACTGCGTTCCTTTGATCCAATTCACCAGTAACGATATACGACATACGTCGCGAGATGTTAACATTTCGTTTACTGTCTTCAGTCATGAACGTAAAACATTGGAATATATAGGACATGAGGATGGCAACAACAAGAGAATCAATCAACGATTGGGTTTAAACAAAAAGGGGACTGTGTTATCAGTTCCAGGGCAGGCAAACTGCATGAGTCAACAGTTTATGCACTCAAAGGACAGGACGGCGAGTATTGATTAGCATGACTTCGGAGTATAGTAAGAAAACTGCATTTCGACCACACATCTCAATTGTACAATATTTTGTACATCATTCATGACCCAGTATCCGCTGTCATTTTTACTTGGTCTCTTTGTAATGAATTTTCACGTGAAGTATGCCTCTCTTCTACTGAAACGTTACATATCCCCTGCCAAAAAGGAAGCTGTTGATTGCCACTGCTTTATGTGCGTACCTCATTTATTTATATTCAGGGCGTGCTGGTTAAAAGCGATCAACACTGGTATAGTATTACTGATAAATTGTGTCACAACATTTTTGAATTACTAGAGACCAAGTTGTGAAAAAACTAAAATTTCGACTAAACTCGAACTAGCAAAATTTGCTTGTCATTAAGTCGCAAGTGCTCTACCAGCAGGGCTATAAGGAGAGCTATGTGAGAAGGTCAGAAATATCAGTATTGGACTTAATTATTCTAGTGTGCCGTGGTGTCAGATCTTTCACAATTCGGTCTCATTTACATTGTCAAATCTACCAAGCTAGTTGATAGCGGTACCATTCAAATGCCCAACAGTAACCTGAATGGATTCCAGCATTAATTACCTAAGAAAAAAGGCGGAAGCATCAAATCATTGAGTCATTTGTTTTATGTTATGTGACACCATGGAATGGGTGGATCAGAAGGCCTGAATATACATGTTCTGTACTCCCATCGTAGTTTCGAAGGTCAGCTGACATAGCAGTGTCTGTGTAACGTCATGCAGTTTCTGCCACTGGCACAAATCTAATCGAAGTTTAAATTTTAGACAGTTGAATTTCTTCTAAACACTAGCATGTTTCACATCAGATTAAGCGCATTCCGATGGATGTCGCTTCTTTCTTTCTGTTTCAGGCCTTGGGCTTTTTCTTCAACGATTATGCAACCTTATCAGCAACTAATGTGACGTATATTCGGCCGGTGGATTTACCCCAAAATGTTCACATAGATTATGCGACGATCGTCACGGAATTCCGCTGCACACGATACAACCAAACAGTCGGCAGTGTGGTTGGAAGTACGATCTTTGAACGTGACTTCAGTTATAGCACTTTTGTGGCGGTTTCAGATAAAGGTAAGATTCGGTTGAACGCTTTCGATTTAATCAGGCATCATATGATCACTTGAAACTTGATCTTCAACAGACATGAACGGCGGTAATGAGAGAACCTTGTTGGCTCGTTGCAAAATGATATTTGTGAGAAGTATTTTATTTAGGGTCTGATATGACACTTAGAATGTGAGAAATTTTGAGTAGATAATATCGAAGTTTGGGTTATGTATACGGTGATATCTGATTGTGTACTAGTGTCCATACTCTTGGATAGCTTGATAGTGAAAGTTTCACTTAAAACGATATGAAATAGCTCGAAATGACACACGAAGAATTGACCAGAGAGCTTGGTTTTTAAGACGTGAACATTCCAGTGGGCTGAACGCACTTTTTACATTCACAGAATTTGTTCAAATGTCTTCACAGTAGGACATAATTGCAGTTATACTATGAACGGAGTTCGTTATGGGTTTGATTTCAATATAAGCAAGAAGGACTGATATACGGTGCAATCAAGGATTTCAAAAACTGATCAGTGTTGTTCAATTGGTAAAATTCAAGGCAGTTAATATCTACTGAAGCGGTTCAGTCGAAATTTCAACCCCATTGTAAAAGATACTATCGATGAGCATTGAATTAGTAAGTAGTGTTCATCTAAGAGCGCATAATTTGTTCAAATTAACGCCATTCAAAATCCATCAATGATCACTTTCTGACAAACTGAAAACTGCGAGTTCCTCCATCAAAATTAAAGTTCTTCCGGTAGTTCACGAGTACGCAGCTTGTTTTAGCCAAAGGTTGTTCAATAGGTAAAGTGCAAATCACCAACTTTAGCTTGGCCTTTCAATTTCGACCCCTTCATATCGACAGCTGTTTTCGTCATTGTACAATGCTTGACAAACCTGAGACACCGCTGGTGACAAGATAGTGCTCCCGGCAAATGGCCAACTACACAGCCTAGACACACAATGTGGATGGTCGTTTTTGAGGCAAACCTACTCGATAGGCAGGGCTGGATAAAGCTGATAGAAACTAGCATAAAAATCAATGATCACATGCCAAAAGATAATGGTTAAAGGCTTACGAATAATGAGTATTGGTTAAAGTCTGTCAGAACCGAGTTACAACAGGAAAACCGATACTACTCGATATTTGTATTTGACTGGAACTCGCGTTTCGTTCGAAAGCAATCACTAAGTGCGATAGTTTGTGGGCGTTCTGAACTGTAAGTGTCTGTTCTTGAAATTACTTTATATAGCAAATCATGATTAGGCTACGGAAATCTATAGGTCCCTGACAAACTTCATTCAAATCATCACTGCTGAAGGTTTAGTCGGGACGGTTCTATCTAGCAGCGCAGTGTGTGGAATCAGACAGAGGAAACAGTTTACGATCACTGGTACTAGCGTAGGTAGGTAGGGTTCAAAAGTTTCAATAAAAACCATATTCAAATCAAGTGCTGTTTGATGTTGTACTGAGACTGCTGAACCACGCACCACATTATAGTTATCTCAAAATCTACTCTCTGTATACTTTTATGTTCCTGTTCCCAGAAAGGAGTACGAACAGCAGGCGGTGAAACTGACAAATAAGTAGATTGTTATTCTTCCTTCTGATTGGGAAATTAGTTGTGTTCCACCAAATTAACCCCAGTTAAGTCATCTCATTTCACTGCACTGAACAGTGGTCAGCGACCTAAAGTTCAGATTGTTCGCAATTAGCAGCTGTTGTCGTGAGAATAACAAGGTAATAAACAAGGTTTATTTTTTGTGCTTATTCACAAGACGAATTACTACAACACACAATACGAAGCTGGTTGTCGAGTCTGATTTGAAACCCTACCACTAGTGAAAACGGTGATTATTTGACTGTTTTAAATCGTGGGTGTGGGCAATTTCATTACTTATTGAAGCTTCTTCTGGGTTGCAGGATCGGATGTCACTGAACTCAACAAAGATCAAAATCCGTGTTTTCACCAACTTTTATCGGTTTAAATACAGGAATAAGATGCTGTGAATGGCATCATTCTTATCACCCGAATGACTAGTTTCGGCTGAACGGACAGTAATCACACCGTGAAGTGGTTTAATCATACCATCTTTCAACCAAACAGAATTTTGTTCGTCTCCATTTGTCCAAAAATCACTTTGCAGTACAACAAATACATGCAGTTAACGACATGTAAGTACACAGATATTCTCAAAGCACAATATAACATTGTCTTTGGATTATGACCGGTTGACAGGGTTGGAATGGAAAATCGCAGACAGGTGAATTTTAATATAGTTTGTTTCTACTGCCTTTGTGGACTTTCTTTGACTCACCTTAGCCATCGGATATCCCTTGAAACAGCAATCAATGAAAATGCGTTTGTACTTACTAGATGTGTTTTGATTATTGATCGTTTGCCTAGATTCTTATCCAAGTAAAACCTACCGAATACATATTCTGTATAGAACACTTCTTGGGGAAAGCCTATCTTGATTTGCAAACTTTCTGTGGTGCTCATCTGCGATGCCCTAACTAGGCAAGTGTAAAGAGGTTTGTCTAGTATCTGTTCTTCAGGATTTGGGTGAATTAACGGTGTTGGGGGCAAAGTTCAACGTTGACACAATGTTGTTCGCGTTGCAATCTTCGCTGCTTTTACAAATCGCACCAACTAATCAGCGTCTATAAAGTGCCAATTCCTTAATGGTTACACTCAACTAATCGGTCTCCCGTTTGCTGTCGAACTGATCGTTAAAGTATGACCCACGTATAAACGCATTTCTGGTTTCAATGGTAAATATAAACGGTGCAAAGCATCGGTAATTCTTAAAGCGCTTGGTTAGTAAACATATTGGGTCGTATATATCATGTCATTTCATTCCCTTTACTTAGGTGAACAGATTGGTGATCTTGGCATGAAAAATGTTAACACAATCAAAGATTGCCAGATCACCGTATCTGACGTCGCAAATCCAACGACCCTGCCGCAAGATATCCGTCGAAGCGTGGGATCTGGATGGTTGCCAGCCATTCGCAGTGAACCTTTCCAAAAATATACGGGAATCACAGTAACATTTGGCAGATTGACAACCGTTTATTATCTCATGGCTACTGTGAACGGTACCGATAAGCTCCGACTTTTGGATATCTATGCTACGCTTGATGGTTATGTTTACCGCTTTATTGAACAGGTAAACATTTTGCTCCATCGGTCAGCGCTTTATTTTTAGTTTAAGATGTTATCGGTTGTGTTTAAGTTAAAAAGGTCGTTGTTCTGATTAGTTAAAACAGGATAAATCTTTTTACCTCAATTTAACAAACTAACCGATCTAGGACACAGTTTATCCGTTGTGTGGACTTCAACAACTCTAGTTGAATATCGCCCACAAATGACCGCAACTTTCGTGTTCAGATAAATCTTTCGGCTAGCTTAATTTGAAAAAGGCACGGGGCTAGAGATTGACTTTCATAAGTGCACACCAGTAATGCATATCCTCGCACTTACAGAAATAAGCCCCTCGAGCTTCGGAGTTATCTGTTGGATAGAACAGTGTTTCTCTTTATTATCCCTTCTGAGAGAGCGGACAACCTGAACACTATTCACACAAGGTTGTGGCCGAGTGTTTGAATATGATTTTCTAGCCATACCTTTTGTTAACTAACTGGTGTGGCTAATCCGCTAGTCTCAAAAGCAGGATGGTCGGAGTGCAAATTCCAGTTCACGTGAGGATGTACACTACCGATGAGCCTTATTGATAACGAAACCAGAGTTTAGTGCTTCCTTCTGAAGTGGGTTAGCCTAATGGCTCTTTTGAACTCAAAGGCTCCGATTAAGTGTCGTGTGTTCAGATTGCAAGATTATAAACTGCCAAATTCCAATCAATGAACTTTGCTATCCTTTATTAAGCGCCTTCAAGCGAATGTTCATATCGAGCTTTCTGTTATCCTATGACCGTTTTTTCTATCTGTGGGTTAGCTTTTAATGTGGAGAAATGTCCCTTGCCAGTTAATTCACATAGCCATTCTGAATCCACATATTCTGTTTTCATTATTCCTCAATCACTGGTGAGTAGTGCACGTTAAATACAACTGACAAGTGATTACATTATTCACGATCAGATAAATATTTCTAGCCAGTTCGCTTTGAAAACAAGCACTGGAGATAAGCATCACCTATATTGGAGAATAATTGATTTAGACATTTTTGCTCTGACCGCGACTAGAACTTCGGTCTTTGCACGTTTGGTACAAGCTGGATGACCATCAGATTATTTTCCTATCCAAGGAGTGGCACATAAGCGTTGGGCCACACGCGGCTGTAAGCAAATTTCACGGTAATAGGCAAGGCATCCAGTAGGTGTTCCGAAGGTTAGGTGATATTATTGGATTCGGATTTTCAGTAGTGTATTGATTGCGTGCCTATCAGTTAGAGCTATTGTGTCTCCCTACAAAAAAGAACTGTAAGGTTCACTTTATTTACAAGCAACCTAAAGTGATTGCCTTATATAATGTAAGGTTAGTGAAATAAAAGCCAAACCGGTCACTTTATGTTCAGGAAAGTCGGAGATTAGTTTCAGTTTTCTGAGTGATGACATGCACCCCTGATGAGGTCCACTGGGCAAATGAAACCCGAACAGTACTCTTTTCCGAAAACAAAGTTTGCATTCAGGTGTGGTTGACTTTCGGCCTATAGTGATTAACTGATCAGTGTGTCCCGTGTGGCTAAAGCTCCGATTCGAAAAACTGGCTGCGGTAACGATGAAAATAAACTGGCCAACGTGGTTCGGTACACTATTTCTATTTTAATCTGCTCAGTGTAGTCGGAATTAGAAAGTTAGGTGCACTTCACAATGTACATGGATTGCTGTTGGCAGCGGAAAGGTTGCTCCGTGGTCGTTTACAAGTTTTGTTTTCTATTCGATTGTATTATTGTGAGGTTACCGGTGTGTGCCTAGCTAATGGGCTGCAGTCAAGTTAACTCGATGGTTGTGATCAAGCCGTTTCAGGCAGCGTGAGAAATGCTGTTAATCTAATCGATATGAAGTGGGAGGTAAGTTGTCAAACGCTGAGCTAAATTTATGCAGTTTCCATTGAAAGACGAAACACAATAACCGAATTGCAGTTAGGGGTAGAACAGCAGTAACTACGAGCTTCTTTGCAGCCTCTATTTCTTGTTTCATTTATAGTTCTCAGTTCACAAATAGCTCGTTTACAGAACGGCGACGTTTAATCAACTAAAGAATTGTTATCCTTTTGATGTATGTAGATTCTACTGCGTTAACATTACTCCCTCCACCATCTTGAGCCATTCTCATAAAGTTCAGCGGCAGTAAGGTTCTTGACTTTTAACCTACAGTTCTTTGCTGGATGACTTGCCTACGACACTTCAGTCTCTGGTGAATAATTACAGCTTCGGGATCGGGTGTTTCAGCCTGCTCTCAGATACCATAATTTGGCCCTGTAAGTTGGCCAGTGCTACATGTTGCTGACTGCAGGGCGAACAGTCGCTTGTCTTCTCCTCACTGTCAGTATCGGATGGTCGTTTGCTGGTTGGTATTCAAATACGAAGTTATGTTCTTATACAGTGTTTTGTTATCCTGCTAGCTGTCCCTCGGAGTCATAAAAGTTATGTGGCTAGCGATGGGATTGATTGTCCATGCACATAGTAAACTTTTGGTTTAGATGGGAATATCGGGAATGTTAAACAAAAAACATCAACATTAACATCTTCCTCATTGTTCACTAATTCTTTTCACACTCACTAACACATCGGTTACCGTAGGCTATCACCCGTTCTTTACTGTTTGCTTTCATCAGGACAGTATTTATCCCATTGCGCTGTATTTTGTAGCGGCGTCATAAACAGATTTCTGTACATTTGCAGCATGTCTACGAAGGCTAATACTGATGCAGTTCACAAAGCTCTCCGTAGTGATTTGAAAGCCTGATTACACTTCTTTGTCCATGTAAGTTTTGACCGTCGCATGATAGTTTAGTTTGATGAGATGGAGATGCTGGAAAAGTCAGTGTTGAGGCGATGACGATCAGATGTAACTCCACGGAAGCCATTCAGCTCGTAAGAAGTCTTTGGTTTATACCATGGCTGAATTTAATCCCGCTTCGGTTGTGCACGTATACCCTACCCGGAAAATGTATCCCCAGAAAAAAATAGTACTTTGAGGGTTTCAGTCCCAAACCAATTTCTGTTAGACGATTAAGCAAAGACTCCAAATTGTTCACGTGCCATTGTTCAGATCTTCCGTGAAATACTACGTCATCCAGGTACAATAAGTATGTTTGGTGGATCACACCACCCAGTGCGTTTTACATTAATCGTTAGAATGTTGCCGGTACAGTTGATATTTAAGAGGTAGTTGCCTAAAATTCAACCAGTCTCAAAGACATGCTGAAAGATGTCTTAGCTGGATTGCAGTCTTCAGCGTCCACTAGCCTGATCTGAGACCTAACGTGGTGAAATGCGTGGCTCAGCCAAGTGCATTGAAGAGATCACCAATTCTTGGTAGTGTAAAGGCCCCTTTTTCTCACTTGATGAGGCCATTTGCAGCTGATGCATAATAGAGGGCCACTGACCTTCAATTTTATCTGAAATACTGGGGAAGCTAGTGAGCAAATCCAGGGTTAAATAACATTGTTCTGTAGCAAGTCGTCTACTATCTCACGCCCTTCGGGGTAGCAGCTTAATCGGTAGTGCACTCCCCGTATGAATTTCATGTTTCGGAGGATATGTGTGACTTACGTTCGCTGCATTTCAAGTGAACACATGTGATAAATTTTCAATTGTTGAATTTAAGCATTAGGCACTTCACGAGCTATCAGTAACTTTACTGAGTCGAATCGTCCCACCGATTGGAGTGTTCATGTCGGAAGGAACCGTAGACATTGAAAGAATAAATCAAAATACGGTAAGCCGCTGTACTGAGATAATAACTAATCGGTGCCGGATGAACTCTTTAGCTGAAAGGTGTTCAGGCTTAGCCTGCATTTCAGCTGGTCCAGCAAACGTACACCAACTCTCACATGCTAATGAGGATTCGGACGCGCCATGAAAATGTGCCATAGGCAACGCGACGCTATTATAATCTCTGCAATGATGCTGTCATTCGTCAACACCATTCGATGTAGGAATTCGTTTACAACGTGGGTTTTACCTGTTACTCGCGAATCCACATACTCTGTGCCTACTGACTACGGTAAATCACCCCCGGTGTTAACTGGACCTACGATTGTCGTCCCGTAAATTATCTGCACCGTAATCGCCGTTTGTAACTAAGAAGAGTCTGTGGTAGGAAGTATACAAGCGCGATCATGAGACTCACCTGATCTGCTTTGCCTTCCAGTCGTATTTTTCGTATACCCAATGATTTCCTCGAATTTTGCGGTCTCAGAGTCTCTGTAATCTGTTGAACCAGCCCCAACCTTCACTGTTACAATATCGTGAGCGACTGTACCCCAAATGTGAGTCAAGTTTCTCTCGGACTGCAACGGACTGTTCCTACTATTGGGCGTTTGCGCCATGAAACAATGTTGTGATGGTTGATGAACGGCTGATTTCACCTCCAGAAGATTTTTGGCTACCTACTACGCGATGATCAAACCACTGGGCTGGCGTAACATGGACTTTTCTGGATGTTGTCTGAAAGGACTCCCTCGACCAACTTTTCAAAGATACACTTTTCAAGCTGCGGAGGAGATTAGCCCTCACAGCCTCGTTCCACACAGCGTCAAAGTTTGTAAACAAACTACTGAACCAGCACATTTTCGAGCGGATTACGGCCGTGAAACTGCCATCGATAATCCGTCGGGGGCAATTGTGACTCCAGTAGACGTCACAGTTCTCTAAATGCTCCATTTGACCTGAGAGTACTCATGTTTCTAGCATCGACAACAATAATGAAGGCTCTCCTACCTTAGTGGTTCATTATCCAGTTGGCGCGGTGTTCCCGTGGCAGTAAATGAGGTAAGCTTTAATCTGATTTCCTCATCAGAAGTAATGCCCACCGAGGGCCTACTCCTCGGAGTTTGCAACTGATACTTGCATGCTTGCTGTTGTGTGGCCGGTGGACAGTTTGTTCAAAATGGCTGTCAAAGTGTACATGATGTTGAAGTCTCCAGTGTTTCTGTGTAAATATCGACAGTTCAAATCCTTTCATAGTTTCCACTTTGTAACATACTGCTGGAGCAGCAGGTAGAGGTTTAATTCAGAGCTGTACTACGCAACACGTGATAATAATGTGTACTCAAATGTTGATGTAACGATCAATAGGGATTCAGTCCATGTTTACTTAGTTAATCTTCGTCACAACTTACAACAGCAGACCTAAACATAACCAACTTTGTTTCCTGAAAATTGCACCATACGAGGTTCTCAGCAGTCTAAGCAACCTGGTCCATTTATTTAACTTATCGGTCTAAAACAACGCTTAAAGTATCGATCACTTTCACATACCACTCAGCAAGTATATCCCTTAATCCAATAATCAGTCCGCGAAGAAAGCAGTTCAACTTCTCAACGGGTTACACGAGCTGACCTCCCCATCTCAACATCCATGTGTTCACATAAGTTGACAATAGGATGAAGAAATATCAAATCAAATCACAATTTGTCATGACTGGTTAAAGTCACTGTGACCGGAGAGAATGAAAGGGAGTCGAAACAAACTTTTGACGAGGCACTCCAATTGCGCAATGTTCAATAGCTTGTCGAAACTAAGTGTCAAATATCCACTCAGATCGAACAACGGCGCAGACACAACCTGGTCACGGACATTCAAGTGTTGAGTCGAGATTTATTGCATTCCATGCAGACATTCAGTGCGGGCTGATCCGAAGCTAAACACTGGACCTAACTTCAGTTGGCAGTGACCCTTATCGGCTGATCTGGACCTAGTATATAACTGTGAACAGCAAAGCAGCCGTTTGAGGGAGTGCGTATATCCGTGCGCACTAGCTAGAACTTCTTTCATTCTGGTTCACAAACTGTTTTCGAAGATTAGCGCCACCGCATACCCGTACTTTGACAGTCCCGCTGACCAGGCATGCAAAGAAGTGCTGGTGCGCACTTTATTTAACCGAGCAACAGAGATTTGTAACAAGGCACCCTAGAAGATAAGTTGTATCAGTTAAACCGTATTATTCTCTTAACAAGTATCCCAGATGATCCTTGAAAAGTTTGAATAGGAGCACGATTAAAGCTGACCTACTATCCAGTCCTCAAGAAGACAATCGGTTTGTAACGGTCTTTTGGACGGGACAGTGCTTGTCGGTTAGCTGGGTGACGCTTGAGACCCGCATCCGTTTGTGTTTATGGTACTTATGTTAGGATATAGAAGCGACAAAATCCACGCAACTTTGGCCAAGTAGCCAACGTCTGAGTTCACCAAGTTGAACGAAAAACTTAGCTTCAACTTGGAACCAGAACTGTTAATCTCTTAATCTCTTAAGGTGAACATAAGTACGGTTTTGTAACCATCAATTAGCATAGCAGAAAGCAACCGACGAGAGTTAACGATATCGATCGCGAGGCGCCACTTGATAACGTAATACGCTGCTGTCCTACCGATGGCCGTCGATTGTATATACTGAACACGATTTATGTTTGATCTGAGCTTTCGCCTCCAGATGAACTTTGAACTGTCCTCCTCAGCGTCGTTGGCACAATGCGAAAAAAATCTGCAACGGTAGGCAGAGACCACTGCCATCTGAAGTTCTCACAACAGGATTGTCTGTTAACTGTAATTCTGACCTGACATTCTTCGGTCTGTTAACTATGGTTGTTGTTCAACTTTTGTATAATTTACCATTGTGCAGAAACTACCTAAGAAGATGCATGAAGCGTGTAGTATTTATATCTTATCTTCTCTGTTCCAATTCACAAACAATACAGGCTATTTCAGGCTATGTTACCATTTCAAGTTTATCACTTGGTACTGCCAATATCTGCTCATTCATATACGGTTAGAAAACACAGGATGTAGATTACCTTATATTTGATTATTTTTAGCTCACTGCTCGAAATCTACCTCGTTCCAAATGTTTTTTATGTGATGTTGCTTTGTTTTTCAGGTACCTTTGGTATATCTGCAGACATCCGCGTCAAGTATGTTATTGGAAAGGCCACTAACCACTCGCGGCATACGACTGGTTGATAAAACCTATCAGAATGGCTCCAGTCTGTCACCAATTACTATCGAAATATATGGTACGACGAACATGACTGATATAAACACTTTCGGTAAGCCTCGATAAGGTTTCTCCGTATTTTCATTTATGACTAAGACTTAAACATAAGAAAAGTAAAATTTCAAACGATCACATGTGACTTGACAAACCATGCCTACCACAAACGGACTTCTAAAACAACGACTTAGTCGCTTTGGCAACGCGACGGAATGTCCCTGAACATCTGATCTCAGATTGCTCAGCCAAGAAGGCCTCAGTCTTGAAACAGGGCAGCCAGTCAGTCTCGATGTGACTACTAGCTCCTTTCCTTTGCAAGCAGCCCTTTCGATTAAAGCATTTTCTGCCAACACTGGCTTATTCATCATTTGTCACAGTCTATGCCCTTTTGTGTCCAATTCTTTCAGTCGAATTAGATAAGAAACTCGGTATTCCAAGGTCAACAACGCGCCGTCCTATCTGTGGCCAGCAAAGCAGTCAGCGTTGAAACGGTCAGCTGTGTATGCAGCACAGGTAAGGTAGAAAGCCAAAGTGTCAATCTTCTGTTATGTGAATAAATGAGATCAGTTGGAGACCGATTAGGAAGTCGTAGCCTCATAACACACTGTAACTCATCGGTTAGCAAGTTCATCTGGTGCTATATCACTTCCGAATTAGATGCTTACTTAGACAAAATCAGTCGTGCTTCAGCTTTTTTAAATTAGGCAAATACTGACAAGCGTGATGGAGGAACAATGTATGCATCTAGATAGCCAGTGTTCTATGTTGGTGTTCAAATACACAAATGTTAAATGTGAAGCTGGGATAAAGCATATCAACAAAGATTCTTCGAAAGAAAAATACGACCTATTAACAAACGGTTACTACTGAGCTGATGTACACCTGCAAATAACAGTTGATTTATATGGCGTGTAAAATAAATAGAAGTAAACTGGAACAGTTTGAAAATAGATGGAAGTGATCAGAGAAGATTCTCCAAACAAGTTTACTGCAAACGATAAACGCTTAACGTTACAGAACTCGGTTAAGAATTTACAAAAACATCATTACGTTTCGAGGTGTTTGAGTGATCTTACCAAGAGTGACCTCATGAGTACACAGGATTAATCCAACTAGCGCTGGAAAAAGTGGACGTTAATCAAACGATAATTCATGGAGATGTTAATGATGTTCTGGGACGGAAAGCACAACAGACGGCTATCTTCACTTTACGGGACCATGTAAGCTTACAGGATAAAATAACGTCTATATACTTAACGGAAATAGATCTGGGAACAATGTTGTGAGCAGTAGACTGCAGATCTCACCGAGAAGAAAGAATATGTGGCTCTGAACCTTGAGGAGTGAAAATTAAGCATCCGAAAGTCTGGATAAATTGAAGGTAACTGAATGAGGAACAGATCAGCTGGCAGAAGCAAGAGAGCAGGTGTGTAAAAACGAACAGGAGTTTCCACTTAAATGTAAACATTCATCTACGGCAGCCTTCTTCCAAAATCCGACGTGACATAACGTCTTCGACTTTTGTATGCCATCACAACGGAAACATATCAGAAGCACTCAGTGTGGAAAAGAATAAGCTATCCGACTTTAATCTACTTTGGGGCCAACGGTGATAACCAGTGTCTAGGTAAAACTGACAACCACACATGTCACTTCTTACAAAACAAGGATTATACTGCCTCGTGTCATTATGTCTCAGTTATTTGTGTGCAACGTATAAGCACCTCGATGCTGAATGTCTAAATACAGACAGCTATTTTTGCGGTTAGATCCCATTCCCTACACTTCTGTTTCTTTTTCTTCCTGGCCAGAACCCCTGTTTTCTTCCTCGCGGCTGTACGATATTTAAGCATCGTTGAGAACCACTGATATATTGCCGTCTGTCTGTGCTTATCAGCAAATGCCTTCAACAGCTGGTATAAATCAACTGCTCTGATCGTTTCGCACCGAAATAAATTTGAATGAGTAATTTAAGTAAATAAATGAAATAAACCTAGCGAATAATACTTTGCAGAACATTAATTCAAGTTCCGGGGATCACCAAACTTCCCATCCAACTCCAGGGAATTATCTGCAACACTTCATTTTAGACTTTTCTTCTAGCCAGAGTTCAAGAGTTCAAGTAACGAGTTGTGCTAACTGTCTGTTGTTTTGGTTAACTGAAAGAAATGATTGATTTGTTTTATCGCTTCACCATGCCGACATCTTGTTCTGACGTATGAAGACCACATAAATATGAATGATGTAAAATGACATTTTGTTCTAGCTAGTCAGCCGAAAGCGAATATAATCGGAACACTGAACACTATGCACGCAGATACTGATCAGGCAAGATGATTCAAAAACAAATCATTATTGTCATTAGAGGCAGATGGTATGAACTATTATCCTTTGCACACGCAGTATTGTTGTTTGATCCACCTAGATTCTCTGATTATCCTGTATATTCAAGGATCGCCTAGAAATCGTTAAATTCACCTCTTAATACCAAAAAAACTCGACGTATTTTTTGGTTATTGTCGGCAAACACGACTACAATGGACTCACACTAATACATGTACATCGCAAAGCGTGTGTGCTTGATAGCTGAGATTTGCAACTAGCGCTTAGTTGTTAGACTCATTTCACGAATGATGCGTTGCTTCATGCGTGTTCTGTGTTGCCTAATTTAGATTCCAAATGCTTACTGAACTCTACTTATAAACCCTAAAACTGCACTGTTCGAAATAACTGTTGCGATATCTGTTTTCAAGAGATGTTCGTGTTTAATTTTGTTGGTATCCCATCCGCTACAGATCCTTGCACATTCACAACGCTGCCCATGACTGTGCCACTTCCCGCCTCGGTTGTGGTACAACCCAGAGTATTTCTGTACGCAAACAACAGTTTTATATTCTGTGACTATCAGTTATATGCAACCTCGAAATCTGTGATGAACAAACGTTGCCTACTAACGTCGACCATTTCAAAACCTTCATGGAGAGGTAAAGTGAATGCATGTAATAAAGTGCTATAATATGTACGATTTACTGAGTTTGTTGTGAGTGTCATTCATGCTTGTTAGCGACATGTTATGACTAGAAGGGTACGTAATAACCACATAACTTAATATTGCATGAAGCCTATTGACGTGCTCGGTTTCACCATCATCATAATAACCATTCCCATCAACAACAGTAGAAGCGGCAGCATAAGTAGTAACAATAAATTCGTGGGTAATGTTAAGGGTTATTTTTAACTGAATTGTAGAGACTTAGTCTAGATGTAGAAAAGAGAGATAGATTGAGCAGCATTCTAATGTATGAGTGCAAAAAATAAAAAGATTCCTATATTTCGTGAACGTTGTCAGCGAGACGGCTCCTTTGCTGTTTTGTGACTGTCTTATTCACAAAAATCTTCAGAGATCATCCAGACGGATAGTCGATACATTTATGTCAATGAACCGAATTAGCTGCCGACTCCCTCAAAGCCTCATGTCAAGAAATGCGGGTCAGTATACACCCCGGCGAGGATATAAAAAAGGGAAGAATTCAAACTGGTCATTAGTTGTCATGGTTTTTTTCTCCCAGGTCATCCGTTATCTAAACTGTATTCTAAAATCCCGATTATGAAGTTGGAGAAATTGTCCGAGTGGTAGCTTATAGGTTGGTAATCTTAGGGTTTTGTTTTGTTTGTACCAGCAAGCCTGCTTCATCCTCGCTTTCCAGGACTTGTCATTTAGGATATTTTTCATTACTTATTGATATCATACACTGCGTGCATCAAGTATGTGTCAATTGGTTTGCTGTTTGATAACTGGTAACTTTCTGATGATATGAGCCAGGCATGTTTCATATTAATTCTCCCCAAACGCTCGTTGCTCTCTGACCAGATTTAGGTCCAAGTGTATCTCAAGTTTTAAGTTATTCACCATCGAAGAATCTACTATTTGGACTTGGTCCCGAGCGCAACCAACAGAGCCTTCTGCTGTCCAATGATATGGGCAAACAATGGGTCAGTGTTAACCGGTTCGCTTACACAGCTCTACTGGAACATGTGGTAGACTTGGTTAACGCTACAGCGATTCCCTGGACCGTAATTGTTGGACTATTTGACTCAAACACAAAAGGTGTCCAATGTGTTGCTTACACGGCAGGACCATTTCAAAGTGAGTTTCAAAGAGAAACAGTACAATTACCTCTGAATATATGATCAAATGAACAACTGTGAGCATCAAACAATATGTTGACATCATGTCCATGCAACTAGTGGGCCATATCCAAAACACCATCACTTCTCGTAGGCCACTGTTCCAAACGAATAACACAAGACTAGTTTCACAGCACAGTCACCACATATTGGAATACTATTCGTATTGGTGTTAATAATAAGCACCAACAAGGCTGACGTTGGTCACTGCAGTTACAAGTTATCATGTTATACAATGTACTACTCCGTTTCAAGAATAAGTGCGATCACCCTGCTAGTTATATTGACCTTCTGGCCAGGAACGTAAAATATGTCCGTTTCCAGACAATATCTGTTTGGCCGTAACTACATTTATCATGTCCATTGTAGTAAGTTATTGTTTTTATTAAACAATTAATATTGACCTCGTGCATTCAACACTTTTTTGGTTGTAACAGTTCGATTTATATTAATGTCTCGGGAACCATATCCCCATTCTTTGCAGGTACAATTGAGAACTTTCTTTTTAATTATTAGTATAGCAGACTGGTTAACAAATAAATGATTGAACATTTAAGCCTCCGGATTTCAAATGGATTTGGTGAAACTACAAGGGTCTCGTGAATCAACTCACTCTGCAAGTTTGGCTGCAAATTAAGCCGGAAGACTAACAGTTTGACATTTTTGGTTGACTACGCACTTATCCCAATATTTCTGCTGTTTTCTCAAAGGTCCGGAAAAAGGATCACTAAGACGTGAACATTCTACACAACAATCAGCCAATGTGTTGATGTTTTTCTGCTTGATATTGATGACATACCAAACATTCTATGAACAGCGGTCACGTTTCATGCGATCATTCATAAAACTTTCGTTTATTGGCTCAACGTGACGCACATTTGTAGAGGTCGGCATACTGAACGCCAAAGTATTACATTTTTGACGCTCGACTGGAACACAGAAAGTGAATTAACAAGTAAAAGCCTCGTCTCAAAAAGTTGGAATCAGAAGTACGCTTCCGAAAATTTAGTGGTAATTTACTAACTGACATGTCTACCTCACTGATGGCTCTAACTACCAAAACTTATCATTCTATTTACTCTCGGGCATTTGTCCAGACTGAATACATGGGTCGTGGCAACAGTGCCTGGCTGAACGATACACCTTTATACGGGCGGTCAAGAGGTTCCACGTTATTGATTAAAGAATTTGGATTGATCCGTAGTCTGGGCTTACCTTCCTGACATGTGTTTCGGATCACTTACTACAATGATTTCCAAGACTCGCATACTGGAAACAACTAAACATATGAGATCGGCGCTTTGGATGGCGAGATAGCAGATAGAACCAGAACATTACGTTGGTTCGAGATAGTAATCCGCACAAATGAATTACTGATATATATTGATAAGAATGGACTTTCATGTCATATTCATACTAATGAGGCTGTTTGGAGTTGTGTATCACCTCTCCTACTCTGGTGTCCATCCAAGCACAAACATCAGCAATGTGTTGGTCCCTCCGACAAGCAAATAGCAGATTAAGATCTTTTAAGTCCTGAAGGTCACCCATGCGGTCACTACCAACAAGGGAGTGGAATTAATCGTGTGTGGTCAATCGCGGACAACAGTCAACTAATTCCGGTACCTGTTGATTGTCAGCTGTGCAACGATGAACCACCCAGTTTGTTTTTGTCCGAAGGCATATACTGAGAAAAATCTCACATCAACTGACTCTAAAAATATATAAGATGACAAATGTGTACATTATGAAAAAACCATCAACCATGAAGGCTCAAACAAATATCAGTTTTACCTGCCCGATAATATAAAATCTCCAAAAAACTTGAGATCCTGGACTTCCCTAAAGAAATCCATCAACGAAGAAAGAAGACATATGTTGGGATACGTTAACATTAAGTTTACTCTCATCAGTCGCAAACGTAAAACATGTGGGTTATATATGACACAGATATAGATAGGGTACGGACACGCATACAGTCACACCACATATTATGTTCACATCACCACGGCGACCCTATAGGTTGTTTCAACCACTTTTGTGCACATAGCGTCGTCTGGTGAGTTCTGATCAACATGACTTCGCTAAAGGCCACTAGCTTC